>JAJQKJ010001775.1:0-90000 GCA_029574335.1 Rana kukunoris | reverse complement strand
TCAGACATATTCAGCCAATGCAAGAGGGGGAGGTGAGAAAGAGAGAGGGGTGATAGAGAGATCCGATGGCGCCGACATTAGTATTGATCACAGGCAAATTAGGCGGCTGCAAGGCCCCTGTGAGTGTGAGGCCTTAGGCGACCGCCTAATATGCCTAATTAGAGAGCCGCCTCTGGCGCTACATATGTATTTACATTGATTAGGGTTGATGGACAAGGGCTTCTGTCTGTGTCTGAGCTGCTTTAGACAAGTCAATGTAAATGCTAAAGCAACTCACAGCAGCGTGAAGACCCCAAGAGCAAATCAATTGTGCGTCAAAGCATCTAAGACTCAAAAGATTGACGTATATTGTGTGCATCTGAATCTGAAGCCCGTCTATACAAGCCTTTGGATAGCTGGACGATTGCCCGTGTTTGCTATTATCGCTCTCTCCCGGATTATATCGTCCCCAGCAGTTTTGTGCCCTGGTGTTCGGCAAACAACCCATAGGCTACTGGTAAATCAGGAGAAAGAACTTGGCGCTCCACCGGCTCCCAGATTTATTATAACACAGCAGCCTACAGAAAACATTTATCTTTGCATTCATTAATTCATGAATCTTGTGAAATGTTGCAGCACTAGTCACGATGTAACTGCCTCCTTGTCCCCGTGTCCTCCACCTCGTGTAAGAATCCCGACTCACCAAACCATGAGACCTCATTGTGCATAAATAGAGGTCACAAGCAGCTCCTGGCAAGTCACTAATGTGTAGAGATCCATAACGTCTCCCGGACATTTGATGGAGAGCCCAGAATATATGCCACCGGATAACAGTCAGAGCGTTGATGCATGCAACAAAATCTAATGCCAACCTGTCCGGCTATCAATTAAAAGCTCTCTACGTGTTCACGGTTTTTGTTGACGTTTTAACCACTTAACCCCCAGACCATGATGCTGCTAAATGCCCAAAGGCATTTTTACAATTCGGCACTGCGTGGCTTTAACTGACAATTGCGCGGTCGTGCAACGTGGCTCCCAAACAAAATTGGCGTCCTTTTTTTCCCACAAATAGAGCTTTCTTTTGGTGGTATTTGGTCACCTCTGCGGTTTTTATTTTTTGCGCTATAAACAAAAATAGAGCGACAATTTTGAAAAAAATGCAATATTTTTTACTTTTTGCTATAATAAATATCCCCCAAAAAACATATATAACATTTTTCTATCTATTTTTGGTAAAAAAAATAACAATAAGCGTTTATCGATTGGTTTGCGCAAAATTTATAGCGTTTACAAAATAGGGGATAGTTTTATTGCATTTTTATATATATATTTTTTTTTTACTACTAATGGTGGCGATCAGCGTTTTTTTTCTTGACTGCGACATTATGGCGGACACATCGGACAATTTTGACACATTTTTGGGACCATTGTCATTTTCACAGCGAAAAGTGCTATAAAAATGCACTGGTTACTGTGAAAGTGACAATTGCAGTTTAGGAGTTAACCACTAGGAGGCGCTGTAGGGGTTAAGTGTGACCTCATGTGTGTTTCTAACTGTATGTTGTTTACAAGTTTTTTTTGTGGGGTTGGGGGGATTGGTGCTCGGAGAGGAAATTTGAGTGGTAGGGGATTTGTGCTAGGAGGGGGGGGGTTTAATGGGTGGGGGGGATTTGTGCTAAGATCTAGCATTTTTTCTTGGGGGGATTTGTGCTCGTAGGGATAATTGGGGAGTATTTGTGCTAGTAATGTAAATTTGGGGGGGGGGGATTTGTGCTAGGAGGGGAGGATTTGTGCTTGGAAGGGAAATTTAAGGGGTAGAGTATTTGTGCTGGGAGAGGAGTTTTTTTGTGGGGGGGGGATTTGTGCTCGTAGGGATAATTGGGGAGTATTTGTGTCATAGTAATGTAAATTTGGGGGGGGAGAATTTGTGCTTGGAAGGGAAATTTGAGGGGTAGAGTATTTGTGCTGGGGGGAGGAGTTTTTTGTGGGGGGGATTTGTGCTCGGAGGGGAAATTTGAGGGGTAGAGGATTTGTGCTGGGGGAGGAGTTTTTTTGTGGGGGGGGGGGGGGTTTGTGCTCGGAGGGGAAATTTGAGGGGTATAGTATTTGTGCTGGGGGAGGAGTTTTTTGTGGGGGGGATTTGTGCTCGTAGGGATAATTGGGGAGTATTTGTGCTAGTAATGTAAATTTGGGGGGGGGAGATTTGTGCTAGGAGGGGGAGGATTGGGGTGCTTAGAAGGGAAATTTGAGGGGTAGAGTATTTGTGCTGGGGGAGGAGTTTTTTTGTGGGGGGGGGGGTTTGTGCTCGGAGGGGAAATTTGAGGGGTAGAGTATTTGTGCTGGGGGAGGAGTTTTTTGTAGGGGGGGGGGGGGGTTTTGTGCTTGTAGGGATAATTGGGGAGTATTTGTGCTAGGAATGTAAATTTGGGGGGGGGGGTCTGTGCTTGGAGGGGAAGGATTTGTGCTTGGAAGGGAAATTTGAGGGGTAGAGTATTTGTGCTGGGGGAGGAGTTTTTTTGTGGGGGGGGGGATTTGTGCTCGTAGGGATAATTGGGGAGTATTTGTGCTAGTAATGTAAATTTGGGGGGGGGAGATTTGTGCTAGGAGGGGGAGGATTGGGGTGCTTAGAAGGGAAATTTGAGGGGTAGAGTATTTGTGCTGGGGGAGGAGTTTTTTTGTGGGGGGGGGGGGGTTTGTGCTCGGAGGGGAAATTTGAGGGGTAGAGTATTTGTGCTGGGGGAGGAGTTTTTTGTGGGGGGGGGGGATTTGTGCTTGTAGGGATAATTGGGGAGTATTTGTGCTAGGAATGTAAATTTGGGGGGGGGGGTCTGTGCTTGGAGGGGAAGGATTTGTGCTTGGAAGGGAAATTTGAGGGGTAGAGTATTTGTGCTGGGGGAGGAGTTTTTTTGTGGGGGGGGGGATTTGTGCTCGTAGGGATAATTGGGGAGTATTTGTGCTAGTAATGTAAATTTGGGGGGGGGGATTTCTGCTAGGAGGGGAGAATTTGTGCTTGGAAGGGAAATTTGAGGGGTAGAGTATTTGTGCTGGGGGGGAGGAGTGTTTTTGTGGGGGGGGATTTGTGCTCGGAGGGGAAAATTTGAGGGGTATAGTATTTGTGCTGGGGGAGGAGTTTTTTGTGGGGGGGGATTTGTGCTCGTAGGGATAATTGGGGAGTATTTGTGCTAGTAATGTAAATTTGGGGGGGGGGGGGCTAGGAGGGGGAGGATTAGGAGGGGGAGGATTGGGGTGCTTAGAAGGGAAATTTGAGGGGTAGAGTATTTGTGCTGGGGGAGGAGTTTTTTTGTGGTGGGGGGGGGGGTTTGTGCTCGGAGGGGAAATTTGAGGGGTAGAGTATTTGTGCTGGGGGGAGGAGTTTTTTGTGGGGGGGGGATTTGTGCTTGTAGGGATAATTGGGGAGTATTTGTGCTAGGAATGTAAATTTGGGGGGGGGATCTGTGCTAGGAGGGGAAGGATTTGTGCTTGGAAGGGAAATTTGAGGGGTAGAGTATTTGTGCTGGGGGAGGAGTTTTTTTGTGGGGGGGGATTTGTGCTCGTAGGGATAATTGGGGAGTATTTGTGCTAGTAATGTAAATTTGGGGGGGGGGATTTGTGCTAGGAGGGGAGAATTTGTGCTTGGAAGGGAAATTTGAGGGGTAGAGTATTTGTGCTGGGGGAGGAGTTTTTTTTTTGTGTGGGGGGGGGGGATTTGTGCTCGGAGGGGAAATTTGAGGGGTATAGTATTTGTGCTGGGGGAGGAGTTTTTTGTGGGGGGGGATTTGTGCTCGTAGGGATAATTGGGGAGTATTTGTGCTAGTAATGTAAATTTGGGGGGGGGGATTTGTGCTAGGAGGGGGAGGATTGGGGTGCTTAGAAGGGAAATTTGAGGGGTAGAGTATTTGTGCTGGGGGGGAGGAGTTTTTTTGTGGGGGGGGGGGGGGGGGTTTATGCTCGGAGGGGAAATTTGAGGGGTAGAGTATTTGTGCTGGGGGGAGGAGTTGGGGTGGGGGGGATTTGTGCTCGTAGGGATAATTGGGGAGTATTTGTGCTAGGAATGTAAATTTGGGGGGGGGGATCTGTGCTAGGAGGGGAAGGATTTGTGCTTGGAAGGGAAATTTGAGGGGTAGAGTATTTGTGCTGGGGGGAGGAGTTGGGGTGGGGGGGGATTTGTGCTCGTAGGGATAATTGGGGAGTATTTGTGCTAGGAATGTAAATTTGGGGGGGGGATCTGTGCTAGGAGGGGAAGGATTTGTGCTTGGAAGGGAAATTTGAGGGGTAGAGTATTTGTGCTGGGGGGAGGAGTTTTTTGTGGGGGGGATTTGTGCTCGGAGGGGAAATTTGAGGGGTAGAGTATTTGTGCTGGGGGGAGGAGTTTTTTGAGGGGGGGGTTTGTGCTCAGAGGGGAAATTTGAGGGGTAGAGTATTTGTGCTAGGGGGGAGGAGTTTTTTTTTTTAATGGGGTGGGACAGGGGATTTTAGCTGGGGACATATGGAGAGAGATGGGGGGGGCAAAGATTTTTGGCACCCCAGATGTTGTGGAACTACATTTCCCATTATGATCATGAACTCTGCAGTGTAGTGGAGCATCATGGGAAATGTAGTTCCAAAACATCTGGGGTGCCGAGGTTCTCCATCACTGCTCTAGGCTGTATGTACAGGGCAACAAATGACACCATGGAACTACATGATCATCGCACTTCCTATGCAGAGGTGAAAAACACAAGGTGCAGGTAGGAAGGTTTATTAGGCATTACAATCCATACAACGTGCAAGTCGTACAATAACTGCGCTTATCACATGTCATACACGTTAGCGTTTTGCCCCTATAGGGCTTTGTCAGTAGGCGACCGCAATCTGGTATCTCGTACGGAGACAAGCGCAGTTATTGTTGATCAGATTCTTAGGCAACTAGTGGTCCATCCATCACTAATTGAAGGCCCATGGTCAGATGGAAAGGAGATAAAAACATTTTTTAGAGATGTTGGCCCAATGCCCGGACTCCGGCATAACTGTCAATTGTGCACGTGGGCTGACGGAGGGAGCGGGGATAATATTTATGGCTTCAATTTATAATGTGCTAGATGCAGTTTATGCTCCGGATATCTGCGTCTACCTCCAGCCTCTAATCACTCTTTCCTCCCCGATGGTTCTGTAGGAACTCTCCCTGATCCATATGAAACGGGTGCGATTGAGACAGCAACTGGATGCCGTCCGCAAGGGTTAGAACCTCTGTCAGGTTTTTTTTATTGCTATTCGTGTCCCCATTTCCTTCTACTACCTGTCAAGGGGACGGGAAAGATCTATAAAATTGGAAGCAGTTGTATCCATTTCCAACTATATATCACATTTAAGGGGTTGCAAAGGTTTGTTTTGTATTTTCTAAATAGTTTCCTTTAACAACTTAAAGGGGTGTTCCAGCCAAAATTGTGTTTATTAAAAGTCAGCAGCTACAAAAAGTGTAGCTGCTGGCTTTTAATAAACACTCACTAACCTGGTCCTGCGTTCCAGCGACGCGCCGACCGGGGCTCCGCTCCTCTCTCCCCCTCCCCAGCCGGCGTCTCCATCTCCACTGTGGGCACCCAGCCTTCGGCTTCACGGCCGGGCACCCACTGCGCATGCGCGAGCCGCACTGCGCATGCGCGCGCGGCGCGGCTCGCCGCTAATTGGAGAGGCGATCGCATGGGACCTGTCAGTGTCCCATGTGATCGCCTACAGGGAGGGGCTGCAATAAGGCGATTAAGCCTAATCGCCTTACCAGCCCCTCGGCGGAAGCAGGAAGTGGGACAGGAAGTTCCACTCCTACTGAAGCCCCCACTCCCCCCCAAAAAAAATTACATGCCAAATGTGGCATGTATGGGGGTGAGGAGTGGAACAAGAGGAAGTTCCAAATTTGGGTGGAACTCCTCTTTAAGACCCGGACCATTATGCAGGTAAAGGACCGGGCCCCTTTTTGCGATTCGGCACTGCGTCGCTTTAACTGACAATTGCGCGGTCGTGCGACGTGGCTCCCAAACAAAATTGGCGTCCTTTTTTCCCCACAAATAGAGCTTTCTTTTGGTGGTATTTGATCACCTCTGCGGTTTTTATTTTTCGCGCTATAAACAAAAATAGAGCGACAATTAAAAAAAAAAATATATATATTTTTAACTTTTTGTTCTAATAAATATCCCCAAAAAAGATATAAAAAAACATTTTTTCCCTCAGTTTAGGCCGATACGTATTCTTCTACATATTTTTGGTAAAAAAAATTGCAATAAGCGTTTATCGATTGGTTTGCGCAAAATTTATAGCGTTTACAAAATAGGGGATAGTTTTATGGCATTTTTATTCATATATTTTTTTTGTTTTTACTACTAACAGCGGCGATCAGCGTTTTTTTCCGTCACTGTGACATTATGGCGGACACATCGGACAATTTAAACACATTTTTTGGACTATTGTAATTTTCCCAGCGAAAAGTGCTGTTAAAATGCATTGATTACTGTGAAAATGACAATTGCAGTTTAGGAGTTAACCACGAGGGGGCGCTGTAGGGGTTAAGTGTGACCTCATGTGTGTTTCTAACTGTAGAGGGGCGGGGCTGGACGTGTGACGTTAGTTATTGTCTTTCCCTATATCAGGGAACAGACGATCAGTGTCACTGATGAGTGTCACTGCCACAGAGAAGAACGGGGAATGTGTGTTTACACTCACCTCTCTCTGTTCTTCAGCTCCTGTGACCGATCGTGGGACACTGGCGGCGATCGTGTTGGCAGGGTCCCACAGGTGCAGACCTTCGGACTGGGTCGCGAGCGCACCGCCGACGGCGTGCTCGCGACCCTGCGGCTGGGCTCTTAAAGAGGACGTACAGGTACGTGCCTGTGCCCAGCCGTGTCCTTCTGCCGACGTATATCGGCGCGACGGGGTCCTTAAATGGTTAAAGGGGTTGTAAAAGTTAATATTTTATTTTCTAAATAGGTTCCTTTAAGCTAGTGCATTGTTCACTTACCCTTTCCTTCCATTTCCCTGCTAAATGTTTTTTTTTTTTGTCTGAATTTCTCACTTCCTGTTCCTCCTCAGTAAGCTTTCCACCGTCATCCAAGCAGTTCTGGCTGGGGGTTAGTCAGCGTGCTCGCCCCCTCCCTTGGGACTACATTTCTGCGGGGAGACAGTCAATGTTCACAGCATCTCCCCGCAGGGATGTAGTCCCAAGTGAGGGTGCGGGCACGCTGACTAACCCCCAGCCAGAACGGCTCGGATGATGGGGGCAAGCTTACTGAGGAGGAACAGGAAGTGAGAAATTCAGACAAAAAAAATATATTTAGAAGGGATATCGAAGGGGCTCTTTGTGGGAAAGCAGTGGCCTCTGCAGTGGTCCGACCACCGCCACCGGGAGACATGCGATGCGATCATGCGGGAACCCGCAGTGGATTCGCAGGGTTCCCGGATCGGTGCAGTGTAAACCGGCGCTTAAAAGTAAATTGGTGTTTTATGTCATTTCAGAAGGTGGGAATAATACATGAGAAATAAACAGCACATTTCAGAGACAGAAGAGTACCAGACGGTGAGTTATAACAACCTACCTCTCTATGTGTAAGTCTTTCTGCATTTCCTAAGGTCACCAGTTCCCTTTCCCTCCCATTTCCATTCCCCCTTCTCACTTCTTCTCCTCCTTTCTTTTATCATCCTACTCATTCTCTCCCTCTCTGAATTACCTACTTGTCTCGGTTTCTCTGCCGTCTTCTCTCTACTTTCTCACCCAACCAGGGGAGTTCAAAATGGACCTGAACTCAAAAAGTGAAGATTTGCGATGTTATAGGGAACATCTAGAGATATGAATTGTGCCCACGCAGTAAACTCTAAATTCCCCTTTTCCCCTGGGCCTCATATCTCTACATCTGCAGTGTGAGATTCAAGCCACTGCTGCTGAGACTTGTTGATGTCACTGCTGTGCTGATCACAGTTCTCCTTGCTGGAGAGGAAGCTGTACCTGAGAACCTGCAGGGCATGGATCTCCCTGTTTCTGCTTCCCCTCCGATTCGGTGGATATGTGCTTTCTCTACCTTACCTACGTGTTATTGATCAATACTATCCACCCATTATCGAGGGGGAAGGGGGGTAGCTCTTACATAAATAGGCAAAGAAAAAAAAAGAAAATAAATGGAAAGGAAAAGAAAAGTAAGGAAAGGAAAAGAAAAGAAAAGAAAGCAAAAAAAAAGAAAATTAAGGAAAGGAAAATAAAAAGAAAAAAAAGGAACAGAAAGGGGAAAAAAAAAAGGAAAGGAAAAGGAAAAAATGTAAAGGAAAAGAAAGGAAAGAAAAAGGAAACAAAAAGGAAAAGAAAGGAAAGGAAAGAAAGGGAAAATAAAAGAAAAATAAAAAAGAAAGGAAAATAAGGAAACAGAAAGGAAAGGAAAAGAAAAGAAAAAGAGAGGAAAAGAAAAAGAAGCGAAAAGGGAAGGAAAGGAAAAAGAAAAGGCAAGGGAAAAGAAAAGGAAAAGAAAAGGAAAAGAAAAGGAAAAGAAAAGAAAGGAAAAGTAAAGAAAGGAAAAGTAAAGAAAGGAAAAGAAAATTAAAGGAAAGGAAAAATAAAGGAAAAGGAAAGGAAAAGAAAAGGAAAAAAGGAAAATAAAGGAAAAGCAAAGAAAGGAAAGGAAAAGAAAAAGAAACTAACAGGAAAAGAAAAGGGAGAAAAACTAAAAGGAAAGGAAAAGAAAGGAAAGAAAAAGGAAAAGAAAGAAAAGGAAAATAAAATAAAAGGAAATGGAAAAGGGAACCTGAGGGAGAAAACACAGAAGTATGGGAAAGAAGTAGACAGAGATGGGGGAAAGAAAAGAGAGAAAGAAAAAAAAAATAGAAGGAGAGAGAAAAAGGCAGAGAATCAAAAGGAAGGAAGGGAAGAGAGCTGAGAAAGCGAAGGAGGAAGTTCCTTCTTTTTTTTCCCTTTCTTTCTTTCTCCCCTCCTTCTCCCTCCCTGCATTTATTTTCTTTCCTTCTGTATATTTATTATAGCAAAAAGTAAAAAATATTGAATTTTTTTCAAAGTTGTCACGTAAAAAATAAAAACCGCAGAGGTGATCAAATACCATCAAAAGAAACCTCTATTTGTGGGGAAAAAAGGACGCCAATTTTGTTTGGGAGCCACGTCGCACGACCGCGCAATTGTCCGTTAGGCTGCATTCACACCTAGGCGTTTTGTCGCCCGACGCTGTAGCAGCCTGAAATACGCTGGAGGGGCGAATTAACATTGTCGGCTATGGAGATGGTTCACATCTCCACGCCGAGCGCCGTACGCCTGAAGCTCAAACAAGTCCCGGACCCTTATTTTCAGGCGTCTTCGGCGTTCAGGCATAGCCAATAATGTAAAAATCACCCCTCCAGCAAAAAACAAGGCGCGTTTTGTCGCGGCAAATCGCGGGGACAAAACGCCTGTTTCATGTCGCCGCAAATCGCCGCATACTGCCTACGCCTAGGTGTGAATGCAGCCTTAAAGCGACGCAGCGCCGAATCGCAAAAAGTGGCCAGGTCCTTAACCTGCACAATGGTCCGGGGCTTAACCGGTAAAATATATTAATAATTTTTTGCAGGTACCTGTCACGTTGACCAGCATAGTGAAGATTCGTCTCCTGAAGACCGCCCCGTCGGTATCGCCCTATACGCCTTTCCAGAATAGCCAGACGTTGGGAAAGCTTTCCGGCAACCCCTCCGGACACCTCCAACAGTTTCTCTGATGCAATGAACGGGGTGTGTGGGGACCCTAGAAAATAGAAATAGATGTGACATTACAATTCTTTACTCAGAGTATTTTTTATGATGTATTTCTATCACAAGTTGTGTCTGTTCAATGAGTTGCCATGGAGGGGTATGTTGGTAGGTTAGCAACAAGTACCCAGGTAGGTGGTCCTGTGTATCTGCTGGTGGCTGGAAATACAAGAAAACGAAGGAGGGGGGGAGGGGGGAGGGGGTGGGGGGATATATTTTTAAAGCTACTTTGTTACCAAGGAAGTAAAAGAAAAATTCCTTCTCGAGTGCCTTTTTAGGAACTATTTTTAGCATTATACTTTCTAGATCTATTATTGGTATTAATTTATAAAAAAATAAAAATAAGTGTTACATGTATTTGACTTTCTCCAATAAATCCTTTTCTATGATATCATTAGTGTCCCGTGTGGTGTCCTTATTGGAGCCGATCAATGCAAGACTTTACAATCATTTCTTTTGTGTAAACGTTGTTGTATTCATTAAAAAAAAAAGAATCTCAATTTACAATTTTCCATATAAAAGAAAAAAAAAAAGACCCCAATCTTTAATATGTACGAGACGTGTGCAGTTTCATTCGTTATTTATCTTTTTTCGTAAAATCCGAAAATTCAAAATTTCAAGAAATTCGAAAATCAAGAATTTTCGAATTTCCGATTTTTGAATTTCCAATTTGTGAATTTCATCATTTTAAAATTTTCGAATTTCCGAAATTTCAAATTTTCCGAAATTTAGAATTTCGCCATTTTTGAATGTCCGATTTTTTGAATTTCAGAGTTTTTCGAAATTCCTAGTTTTCCGAAATTTCCAACTTTCCAAAACTTCTAACTCCAAAACTTCTAACTCCAAAATCTCTAATTTCCGAAATTCTGAATTTTCAAAATTTCGGATTTCCGAAAATTTGGAATTCGAAATTTCGGAAATACGAAAAACCGAAAATTTGGAAATTGAAAAACTCGGAAATTTCAGAGTTAACTAACTTGTCAAAATTCATTAGAGCCGGTCAAGGCAAGACATTACAATGATTTCTTTTGTGTAAACGTTGTTGTATTCATTAAAAAAAAAATAATCTCAATTTACAATTTTCCATCTTTAATATGTACGAGACGTGTTGCAGTTTCATTCGTTATTTAGCTTTTTTCGTAAAATTCGAAAATTCAAAATTTCGGGAAAATTCGAAAATCAACAATTTTCGAATTTCCCATTTTTGGATTTCCAATTTGTGAATTTCATCATTTTCGAATTTCCGAAATTTCAAATTTTCCGAAATTCGCGATTTTTGAATTTCAGAGTTTTCAAATTTCAGAATTTTAGGATTTTACAATTTTTCGTAATTCCTAGTTTTCCGAAATTTCGAACTTTCCAAAACTTCTAACTCCGAAATCTCTAATTTCCGAAATTCTGAATTTTCAAAATTTCGGATTTCCGAAAATTTAGAATTCGAAATTTCGGAAATCCGAAAAACCGAAAATTGAAAAACTCGGAAATTTCAGAATTAACTAACTTGTCAAAATTCATTAACAGATTGCCGACCGCGGCACAACGATATACGTCGCCAGAATGGCTGCACACAAAGGACGTATATATACATCCCTATAAGATCCCTTTCACACTGAAGCGTTGATGGTGTGAAAGGGTGATGTGCAGTGTTAGTTTTCCGCCACATATAGGAGGAGTGTATGTGGATGGAGAGGAGTATACAGGACAACTCTATGATGATGGAGAGGAGTCAATAGGAGAACTCTGAGATAATGGAGAGGAGTACATAGGAGATCTCTATGGTGATGGCGAGGAGATGAGTACATAGGAGATCTCTATGGCGATGGAGAGGAGATGAGTATATAAGAGAACTCTATGGTGATGGCGAGGAGATGAGTACATAGGAGATCTCTATGGTGATGGAGAGGAGATGAGTATATAAGAGAACTCTATGGTAATGGCGAGGAGAGGAGTATAGAGGAGAACTCTATGACGATGGAGAGGAGATGAGTATAGAGGAGAACTCTATGATGATGGAGAGGAGATGCGTATAGAGGATAACTCTATGATGATGGAGAGGAGATGAGTATAGAGGAGAACTCTATGATGGTGGAGAGGAGATGCGTATATAGGAGAACTCTATGATGATGGAGAGGAGATGAGTATAGAGGAGAACTCTATGATGGTGGAGAGGAGATGAGTATAGAGGAGAACTCTATTGGGGTGGTGAGGAGTATAGAGGAGATCTCTATGATGATGGAGATTAGATGAGTATAGAGGAGAACTCTATGATGATGGAGAGGAGAGGAGTATAAAGGAGAACTCTATGGCGATGGAGAGGAGATGAGTATAGAGGAGAACTCTATGGTGATGGAGAGGAGATGAGTATAGAGGAGAACTCTATGATGATGGAGAGGAGAGGAGTATAGAGGAGAACTCTATGGCGATGGAGAGGAGATGAGTATAGAGGAGAACTCTATGATGATGGAGAGGAGAGGAGTATAGAGGAGAACTCTATGATGATGGAGAGGAGAGGAGTATAAAGGAGAACTCTATGGCGATGGAGAGGAGATGAGTATAGAGGAGAACTCTATGGTGATGGAGAGGAGATGAGTATAGAGGAGAACTCTATGGTGATGGAGAGGAGATAAGTATAGAGGAGAACTCTATGATGATGGAGAGGAGATGAGTATAGAGGAGAACTCTATGATGATGGAGAGGAGATGAGTATAGAGGAGAACTCTATGGTGATGGAGAGGAGATGAGTATAGAGGAGAACTCTATGATGATGGAGAGGAGAGGAGTATAGAGGAGAACTCTATGGCGATGGAGAGGAGATGAGTATAGAGGAGAACTCTATGATGATGGAGAGGAGAGGAGTATAGAGGAGAACTCTATGGTGATGGAGAGGAGAGGAGTATAGAGGAGAACTCTATGATGATGGAGAGGAGAGGAGTATAAAGGAGAACTCTATTGCGATGGAGAGGAGATGAGTATAGAGGAGAACTCTATGGTGATGGAGAGGAGATGAGTATAGAGGAGAACTCTATGATGATGGAGAGGAGAGGAGTATAGAGGAGAACTATATGGCGATGGAGAGGAGATGAGTATAGAGGAGAACTCTATGATGATGGAGAGGAGAGGAGTATAGAGGAGAACTCTATGATGATGGAGAGGAGAGGAGTATAAAGGAGAACTCTATGGCGATGGAGAGGAGATGAGTATAGAGGAGAACTCTATGGTGATGGAGAGGAGATGAGTATAGAGGAGAACTCTATGATGATGGAGAGGAGATGAGTATAGAGGAGAACTCTATGATGATGGAGAGGAGAGGAGTATAGAGGAGAACTCTATGATGGTGGAGAGGAGATGCGTATATAGGAGAACTCTATGATGATGGAGAGGAGATGAGTATAGAGGAGAACTCTATGATGGTGGAGAGGAGATGAGTATAGAGGAGAACTCTATGGTGATGGAGAGGAGTATAGAGGAGATCTCTATGATGATGGAGATTAGATGAGTATAGAGGAGAACTCTATGATGATGGAGAGGAGAGGAGTATAAAGGAGAACTCTATGGCGATGGAGAGGAGATGAGTATAGAGGAGAACTCTATGGTGATGGAGAGGAGATGAGTATAGAGGAGAACTCTATGATGATGGAGAGGAGAGGAGTATAGAGGAGAACTCTATGGCGATGGAGAGGAGATGAGTATAGAGGAGAACTCTATGATGATGGAGAGGAGAGGAGTATAGAGGAGAACTCTATGATGATGGAGAGGAGAGGAGTATAAAGGAGAACTCTATGGCGATGGAGAGGAGATGAGTATAGAGGAGAACTCTATGGTGATGGAGAGGAGATGAGTATAGAGGAGAACTCTATGATGATGGAGAGGAGATGAGTATAGAGGAGAACTCTATGATGATGGAGAGGAGATGAGTATAGAGGAGAACTCTATGGTGATGGAGAGGAGATGAGTATAGAGGAGAACTCTATGATGATGGAGAGGAGAGGAGTATAGAGGAGAACTCTATGGCGATGGAGAGGAGATGAGTATAGAGGAGAACTCTATGATGATGGAGAGGAGAGGAGTATAGAGGAGAACTCTATGGTGATGGAGAGGAGAGGAGTATAGAGGAGAACTCTATGATGATGGAGAGGAGAGGAGTATAAAGGAGAACTCTATTGCGATGGAGAGGAGATGAGTATAGAGGAGAACTCTATGGTGATGGAGAGGAGATGAGTATAGAGGAGAACTCTATGATGATGGAGAGGAGAGGAGTATAGAGGAGAACTCTATGGCGATGGAGAGGAGATGAGTATAGAGGAGAACTCTATGATGATGGAGAGGAGAGGAGTATAGAGGAGAACTCTATGATGATGGAGAGGAGAGGAGTATAAAGGAGAACTCTATGGCGATGGAGAGGAGATGAGTATAGAGGAGAACTCTATGGTGATGGAGAGGAGATGAGTATAGAGGAGAACTCTATGATGATGGAGAGGAGATGAGTATAGAGGAGAACTCTATGATGATGGAGAGGAGAGGAGTATAGAGGAGAACTCTATGGCGATGGAGAGGAGAGGAGTATAGAGGAGAACTCTATGGCGATGGAGAGGAGATGAGTATAGAGGAGAACTCTATGATGATGGAGAGGAGATGAGTATAGAGGAGAACTCTATGATGATGGAGAGGAGTATAGAGGAGAACTCTATGATGATGGAGAGGAGAGGAGTATAAAGGAGAACTCTATGGCGATGGAGAGGAGATGAGTATAGAGGAGAACTCTATGGTGATGGAGAGGAGATGAGTATAGAGGAGAACTCTATGGTGATGGAGAGGAGATGAGTATAGAGGAGAACTCTATGATGATGGAGAGGAGATGAGTATAGAGGAGAACTCTATGGTGATGGAGAGGAGATGAGTATAGAGGAGAACTCTATGATGATGGAGAGGAGATGAGTATAGAGGAGAACTCTATGATGATGGAGAGGAGATGAGTATAGAGGAGAACTCTATGATGATGGAGAGGAGAGGAGTATAGAGGAGAACTCTATGGCGATGGAGAGGAGAGGAGTATAGAGGAGAACTCTATGGCGATGGAGAGGAGAGGAGTATAGAGGAGAACTCTATGATGATGGAGAGGAGATGAGTATAGAGGAGAACTCTATGATGATGGAGAGGAGAGGAGTATAGAGGAGAACTCGATGATGATGGAGAGGAGATGAGTATAGAGGAGAACTCTATGGTGATGGAGAGGAGTATAGAGGAGATCTCTATGATGATGGAGATTAGATGAGTATAGAGGAGAACTCTATGATGATGGAGAGAAGAGGAGTATAAAGGAGAACTCTATGGCGATGGAGAGGAGATGAGTATAGAGGAGAACTCTATGGTGATGGAGAGGAGATGAGTATAGAGGAGAACTCTATGATGATGGAGAGGAGAGGAGTATAAAGGAGAACTCTATGGCGATGGAGAGCAGATGAGTATAGAGGAGAACTCTATGATGATGGAGAGGAGAGGAGTATAGAGGAGAACTCTATGATGATGGAGAGGAGAGGAGTATAAAGGAGAACTCTATGGCGATGGAGAGGAGATGAGTATAGAGGAGAACTCTATGGTGATGGAGAGGAGATGAGTATAGAGGAGAACTCTATGATGATGGAGAGGAGATGAGTATAGAGGAGAACTCTATGATGATGGAGAGGAGATGAGTATAGAGGAGAACTCTATGATGATGGAGAGGAGAGGAGTATAGAGGAGAACTCTATGGCGATGGAGAGGAGAGGAGTATAGAGGAGAACTCTATGGCGAAGGAGAGGAGATGAGTATAGAGGAGAACTCTATGATGATGGAGAGGAGATGAGTATAGAGGAGAACTCTATGATGATGGAGAGGAGATGAGTATAGAGGAGAACTCTATGGTGATGAAGAGGAGATGAGTATAGAGGAGAACTCTATGATGATGGAGAGGAGATGAGTATAGAGGAGAACTCTATGATGATGGAGAGGAGATGAGTATAGAGGAGAACTCTATGGTGATGAAGAGGAGATGAGTATAGAGGAGAACTCTATGATGATGGAGAGGAGATGAGTATAGAGGAGAACTCTATGATGATGGAGAGGAGATGAGTATAGAGGAGAACTCTATGTGATGCTGATGATGGTCCTCCAGGCTCAGGTGATTCTGCTCTGCATCCCTCTCCTTCCCGGCCACGCCTCCCTATTCCCTGGATTGGGATTGGCTGCTGGCTGCCACACACCCCCGTTCCGTCTCATTGGCATTCGCAGGCGGTCCCCGGGCCTGTGTGTGAGAAGGAGGGGAGAGGAGGATGAGCCGTGTGTAGCAGCGTGCAGCATTGGGCTTTGCTCCTCCTGGATCTCTGATCGATCATTGCCTGCATCCCGGTGTCCTCCATCCTCCTCTCCATCATCATCGCTATGCATCCTCCCTGGGCTCCATAACCCCCCACTTCTGTGCACACAGAGCTCCATCTCCCCCCATCTGTCAATCATCCAGACCCCCCCCCCCTGACCACCAGCTCTGTGCCCCCCCCCCCCCCCATCTCCTCCGATCCCCTGTGTGTTATAATCTTCCATCTATCCAGCATCTGTATTATCACTGAGGAGGGGGCTCCTCTCCTCTCCTCTCTATCACATCCTTCCTCCTGGCTCTGCAATCCATCCCACCACCTGCCCATTGACAGTCCTCTTCTCAGTAAGTGTTGGGGGGTCTCTTCTTCCATTCATCCTCTGTCTAATGATCTACCATTCATTATAGAGCCCCTCGTTGCTCCGGCTCCATAGGGGGGCGCTGGGGGTGTTTTATGGGAGTATTGGGAGGCAGTGACCACCGTCCACACTGCAGCCACCTTCACAAAAGCCCCTCTGCGGGTATATGGACAGGAGCTCCCTCCTGCGGCTCATCCAGGGGCAGGTAAGAGACTGGGGGGGGGGGGGCAAACCGCGTCTTGTGATACTCAGAGGGAAAGTGACAGCTATTTACTATCAGTATGAGAGAGAGAGAGAGAGAGAGAGAGAGACAGCTATTTACTATCAGTATGAGAGAGAGAGAGAGAGAGAGAGAGAGACAGCTATTTACTATCAGTATGAGAGAGAGAGAGAGAGAGAGACAGCTGTCTAATGAGTGGGAGAGAGTGACAGCTATTTACTATCAGTATGAGAGAGAGAGAGTGACAGGCAGAGACAGCTGTCTAATGAGTGGGAGAGAGTGACACCTATACAATAACTATGAGAGAGAGAAGAAAGAGAAAAAAGAGAGAGAGAGAGAGAGAGATACAGGCAGAGACAGCTGTCTAATGAGTGGGAGAGAGTGACACCTATACAATAACTATGAGAGAGAGAAGAAAGAGGTAAAAGAGAGAGAGAGAGAGATACAGGCAGAGACAGCTGTCTAATGAGTGGGAGAGAGTGACACCTATACAATAACTATGAGAGAGAGAAAGAAGACAGAGAAAAGAGAGAGAGATACAGGCAGAGACAGCCATTTACTATCAGTATGAGAGAGAAAGATACAGGCAGAGACAGCTGTCTAATGAGTAGGAGAGAGGGACAGCTATACAATAACTATGAGAGAGAGAAGAAAGAGAAAAGAGAGAGATACAGGCAGAGACAGCTGTCTAATGAGTGGGAGAGAGTGACACCTATACAATAACTATGAGAGAGAGAGAGGGAGAGAGAGAAGACAGAGAAAAGAGAAATAAAGAGAGGTACAGGCAGAGACAGCTATTTACTATCAGTATGAGAGAGAGAGATACAGGCAGAGACAGCTGTCTAATGAGTGGGAGAGAGTGACAGCTATACAATAACTATGAGAGAGAGAGACAGGCAGAGACAGCCATCTAATGAGTGGGAGAGAGTGACAGCTATGCAATAACTATGAGAGAAAGAAGACAGAGAAAAGAGAGAGAGAGAGAGATACAGGCAGAGACAGCTATCTAATGAGTGACAGCTATCCACTATATGTCAGAAAGAGAGAGAGAGAGAGAGAGAAAAGGAGATGAAGAAGAGAGTGAAAACAGAATGAAAAGAGAGAGGAGAGAAAGTGACAGCTATCCATTAACTATGTTAGAGAGAGACAAGAGAGAGACAGAAGAGAGTAAGGCCCTGTACACACAATCAGACATGTCTGATGAGACTTGTCTGACAGACCGTTTTCATCAGACAACTCTGAACTTGTCTGATGGTCTGATGTGCGTACACACCATCGGACCAAAATCCGATCAGACCAGAACGCGGTGACGTAGAACACAACGACGTGCTGAAAAAAGGAAGTTCAATGTTTCCAAGCATGTGTCAACTTGATTCTGAGCATGCGCGGGTTTTTGGTCCGATGGTTTTGTGTACTAACCATCGAACATGTCCGACAGACAGGTTTCCATCGGACAGGTTTCCATCGGACAGGTTTCCATCGGACAGGTTTCCATCGGACAGGTTTTAAAGCAAGTTTTAAAACTTTGGTCTGACGGACAACGGTCTGATGGGCCGTACACACCATCGAACTGGTCTGATGAAACTGGTCTGGAGACATGTCTGATGGTGTGTATGCGGCCTTAGAGGACAGTGAGAGAAAGAGAAGAGAGAGACGAGAGAGTAACAGCTATCCACTAACTATGTTAGCGAGAGACAGAAGAGAGTAAGAAAAAAGAGGACAGAGAGAGAGAGAGGAGGGAGAGAGAAAAGATAGAAGAGAGTGAGAGGACAGAGAGAGAGAGAGAGAGAGAGAGAGAGAAAGATAAGAGAAGAGAGAGATAGAAGAGAGTGAAAAGAGAGGACAGAGAGAGAGAGAAGGGAGAGAGAAAAGATAGAAGGGAGTAAGAGGACAGAGAGAGAGAGAAAGATAAGAGAAGAGAGAGAGAGAGAGAGAGAGAGAGATAGAAGGGAGTGAGACAGAGAGAGAGAGAGAGAGAGAGAGAGAGAGAGAGAGAGAGAGAGAGAGAGAGAGAGAGAGAGAAGGATAAGAGAAGAGAGAGAGAGAAGAGAAGACAGAGAGAGAACGAGATGGAAGATAGTGAAAGAGAGGGGAAGAGAAGAGAGTAAGTGAGAGAGTGAGAGAGCGAGAGATGAGACAGAGATAGGAGAGAATGAGAGAGAGATACAGACAGAGACAGCTATCTAATGAGTGGGACAGAGTGACAGCTATAGAATAATTATGTTAGAGAGAGCAAAAGAAAGAAGAGTGTAAGATGACATAGAGAAGAGTGATAGAGGGATAGAAGAGAGAGAGAGGGGGGACCGAGAGAGAAGAAAGTAAGATGACAGAGAAGAGAGAGAGGGAAGAGAGAGAAGAGCGTAAGATGACAGACAGAAGAGAGAGAGGGGAGAGAGGGATAGAATAGATAGAGTGAAGAGAGTAAGATGACAGAGAAGAGAGAGGGGGAAGAGAGAGAAGAGAGTAAGATGACAGAGAGAAGAGAGAGAGAGGGGGGACAGAGAGAGAGAAGAGAGGACAGATAGAGAGAAGAGAGGACAGAGAGAGAGAGGGACAAAGAAAGAGAGAAGACAGGTATCTTTGAGTGTAAAAAATGAAAGAGAGGTCGAGAGAGATCATTGAATGTATAAATGATAGATAATGTTACATAAATAGATACATATATCATTTAAATGTATAAAGAGATAGATACACACAGAGAGAGAGAGAGAGAGAGAGAGAGAGAGAGAGAGAGAGAGAGAGAGAGAATATCAAAGTATAAAAAAGAGAGGGATGATTGAGTGTATAATATACTGTATATATAGAGAGCGCTATCATTTAGGCTCGGGTCACACTGAGGCGACTTGTCGGGTGTCTTAGTTGCCTGAAAAGTCGCACTCTATTCAGTGCAATGGGACCGTTCTAATCGGAGCGACTCAAGTACTACTGTAATGAGTACTGTACTACTTGGGTGACTTCAGAGCGGCCTGCATTGACTTCCATTAAAGAAATTGTTTGCAAGCCGCACTAAAGTCGCGCTGTGAAGGGCGGCTTCAAAGGTGGGCGACTTTGAAGCTGCCCCAGTGTGAACCGAGACTTAGTGTGTATAAGAGCATTGAGTGTATAAAAGAGAGTGAGAGGGCTATAACTGGATCAACTGGAGCGCGGCAAAACACATCAAACATGCACCATAATGCAGTGGAGCACAGAAAAAATGCACCTCTGTGCTCATGTGCTTAAATAAAGGAAAAAGGGGAAAAACGCACACACCAGAACGCATCAAAAACATGTTAGATTGCATCCAAAAATAAACAGAACGCATCAGAAACACACATGCAGAAAAGCATCCGTAACACAAAAGAGACATTCAGTGATAGGACAGAAGGGATGTCCAGTGATAGGACAGAAGGAACATCCAGTGATAGGACAGAAGGGACGCCCGGTGATAAGACAGAAGGGACATCCAGTGATAAGACAGAAGGAACGTCCAGTCATAGGACAGAAGAGATGTCCAGTGATAGGACAGAAGAGACATCCAGTGATAGGACAGAAGGGACGTCCAGTAATAGGACAGAAGGAACATCCAGTGATAGGACAGAAGGGACGCCCGGTGATAAGACAGAAGGGACATCCAGTGATAAGACAGAAGGAACGTCCAGTCATAGGACAGAAGGAACGTCCAGTCATAGGACAGAAGAGATGTCCAGTGATAAGACAGAAAAGACGTCCAGTGATAGGACAGAAGGAACGTCCAGTCATAGGACAGAAGAGATGTCCAGTGATAAGACAGAAGAGACGTCCAGTGATAGGACAGAAGGAACGTCCAGTCATAGGACAGAAGAGATGTCCAGTGATAGGACAGAAGAGACGTCCAGTGATAAGACAGAAGGAACGTCCAGTGATAGGACAGAAGGGACGCCCAGTGATAGGACAGAAGGGAAGTCCGGTGATAGGACAGAAGGAACGTCCAGTGATAGGACAGAAGGGATGCCCAGTGATAGGACAGAAGGGAAGTCCGGTGATAGGACAGAAGAGACGTCCAGTGATAGGACAGAAGGGACGCCCAGTGATAGGACAGAAGGGAAGTCCGGTGATAGGACAGAAGGGATGTCCAGTGATAGGACAGAAGAAACGTCCAGTGATAGGACAGAAGGGACGCCCAGTGATAGGACAGAAGGGAAGTCCGGTGATAGGACAGAAGGGAAGTCCGGTGATAGGACAGAGGAGACGTCTAGTGATAGGACAGAAGGGACGCCCAGTGATAGGACAGAAGGGAAGTCCGGTGATAGGACAGAAGAGACGTCCAGTGATAGGACAGAAGGGACGCCCAGTGATAGGACAGAAGGGAAGTCCGGTGATAGGACAGAAGAGACGTCCAGTGATAGGACAGAAGGGAAGTCCGGTGATAGGACAGAAGGGACGTCCAGTGATAGGACAGAAGGGAAGTCCGGTGATAGGACAGAAGAGACGTCTAGTGAAAGGACAGAAGGGACGCCCAGTGATAGGACAGAAGGGAAGTCCGGTGATAGGACAGAAGAGACGTCTAGTGAAAGGACAGAAGGGACGCCCAGTGATAGGACAGAAGGGAAGTCCGGTGATAGGACAGAAGAGACGTCCAGTGATAGGACAGAAGGGACGCCCAGTGATAGGACAGAAGGGAAGTCCGGTGATAGGACAGAAGAGACGTCCAGTGATAGGACAGAAGGGAAGTCCGGTGATAGGACAGAAGGGACGTCCAGTGATAGGACAGAAGGGAAGTCCGGTGATAGGACAGAAGAGACGTCCAGTGATAGGACAGAAGGGACATTCAGTGATAGGACAGAAGGGATGTCCAGTGATAGGACCGAAGAGACGTCCAATGATAGGACAGAAGGGATATTCAGTGATTGGACATTAGGGACGTCCAGTGATAGGACAGAAGGGACATTCAGTGATAGGACAGAAGGGACGTCCAGTGATAGGACCGAAGAGACGTCCAGTGATAGGACCGAAGATACGTCCAGTGATTGGACAGAAGAGACGTCCAGTGATAGGACAGAAGGGACATTCAGTGATAGGACAGAAGAGACATCCAGTGATAGGACAGAAGAGACGTCCAGTGATAGGACAGAAGGGACATTCAGTGATAGGACCAAAGAGACATCCAGTGATAGGACAGAAGAGACGTCCAGTGATAGGACAGAAGAGACGTCCAGTGATAGGACAGAAGGGACATTCAGTGATAGGACAGAAGGGACGTCCAGTGATAGGACAGAAGAGACGTCCAGTGATAGGACAGAAGGGACATTCAGTGATAGGACAGAAGAGACGTCCAGTGATAGGACAGAAGAGACATCCAGTGATAGGACAGAAGGGACATTCAGTGATAGGACAGAAGAGACGTCCAGTGATAGGACAGAAGGGACATTCAGTGATAGGACAGAAGGGACGTCCAGTGATAGGACAGAAGGGACGTCCAGTGATAGGACAGAAGGGACGTCCAGTGATAGGACAGAAGAGACGTCCAGTGATAGGACAGAAGGGACATTCAGTGATAGGACAGAAGAGACGTCCAGTGATAGGACAGAAGGGACATTCAGTGATAGGACAGAAGGGACGTCCAGTGATAGGACAGAAGGGACGTCCAGTGATAGGACAGAAGGGACGTCCAGTGATAGGACAGAAGAGACGTCCAGTGATAGGACAGAAGGGACATTCAGTGATAGGACAGAAGGGACGTCCAGTAATAGGACAGAAGGGACGTCCAGTAATAGGACAGAAGGGACGTCCAGTGATAGGACAGAAGGGACGTCCAGTGATAGGACAGAAGGGACATCCAGCGAGAGTCCAGGCGGTGTGACAGATAGTGAGCGATGGGGTAGCAGGAAAGGTAAATTGAGGTGAGAGATGCGCAGGCCGGATAATGAAATCCATGTTTAAATGATGAGGACGGGGAGACAGCAGACTGCGGTGATGAGATGACAGACGGGCAGAGGACGTTGGCTGCAAGGGGAAGAAGGACGCCAAGTCCAGTTTAATAATGAATGTCACATTGTATGATCACCTTGTACCTTGGGGCTCTAGCACACAGCGGGGTGTGCAGACACTGCTGAGAAGCTGCAGAACTACAAGTCCCAGCATACCCAGCCAGGCATGCAAGGGGTGCCAAGGGCATGTGCCCTGGTCTATGCTGCATAGGACAGTCTGAGGAGCCATTCCATGACTGGGCATGCTGGCAATTCTAGTTCTTCAACAATGTCCAGAGGGTTGCCAACTTTGCCTCCAGCCGGCCTGCAGTGGTTGTGCAGGCCTGGTGATGCCAATTGTTTGGTTGGTATCCAATGCCACTTTTAGTCACTCACTGGCAAACCTGGAGCAATGGTGGCACCACATTGGCGGTTTTTAGGTCTGCTCATGTTTTCATAATTTGGCTCCAGATGGTGGAAAAGTTTTAGGAGTCTTTTGGAAGAAAGCTGATCCTGAGGGAAGACTTTTTCATACGTACAGCTGACTTCCTGTCACTAATTTCAAGGAGAACTCCATTAAAAAGCTTTCAGCTGGGCTCGACGAGCGAACTGCTGAAATAAAACCGTTCTCCGTCTCCGTGTCCCTTCAAATGTCACTATTGGGCCTCGTTGTGCCGCAACTCCATCTGTTTGCTAAGCGCAGGAAACATAAAATGATGAATGCCATCAGCTGGGAGTCATGATTTGCGATGTTCGCGGCAGGTGGCGCGGTTTTCCAGTCGGATATTCAATGATAACATGGAGATGACTCTCTTACAAGCAGCTAGGTCAGGCGAGCACAGGAGCAGAGCGGGGAATGGTTGCACAGCATTGTGGGAGCTGATTTTTGACCTGAATTGCTAAAGAGGCGGTAGCCATGCTCTAAAACCCCCGTTCACATCTGCACAGGGCCGCCATCAGGAATTATGGGGTTCCCTGGAGCAGAGAACCTGGAGGTGCTGCTGCTTCAAATTGAGAAGCGGAGAGCTGCCGTGAAATGAGGGGGTTGCCCTGTGGGCCCCTTACAAAGAAAAAAAATATATAAAAAAGGGGGGGGGGACCTCTGGGCTCCTGGGGACCTCTGGGCCCTTTAATAAAAACAAAAAAATAAATAAAACAAATATATAAAACATTTATTAAAAAATAAATACAAAAAAAGGTGGGTAGCCATCCAGGGCCCTGGGGACCTCCAGGCTCCTGGGGAACTCTGGGCCCTTTAATAAAAAGAAAAAAAATGTAATAAAAATATATATAAAAAAAACAAATAAAAAAATATATAATAAAAAAAAAAAAGGGGGGTTGCCATTCGGGGGCCCTGGGGACCTCTGGGCCCTTTAATAAAAACAAAAAATATACAGTGCAGAAAATAAGTATTTGAACACCCTGCTATTTTGCAAGTTCTCCCACTTGGAAATCATGGAGGGGTCTGAAATTGTCATCGTAGGTGCATGTCCACTGTGAGAGACATAATCAAAAAAAAAAAAATTCCAGAAATCACAATGTATGATTTTTTTAACTATTTATTTGTATGATACAGCTGCAAATAAGTATTTGAACACCTGAGAAAATCAATGTTAATATTTGGTACAGTCGCCTTTGTTTGCAATTACAGAGGTCAAACGTTTCTTGTAGTTTTTCACCAGGTTTGCACACACTGGAGGAGGGATTTTGGCCCACTCCTCCACACAGATCTTCTCTAGATCAGTCAGGTTTCTGGGCTGTCGCTGAGAAACACAGAGTTTGAGCTCCCTCCAAAGATTCTCTATTGGGTTTAGGTCTGGAGACTGGCTAGGCCACGCCAGAACCTTGATATGCTTCTTACAGAGCCACTCCTTGGTTATCCTGGCTGTGTGCTTCGGGTCATTGTCATGTTGGAAGACCCAGCCTCGACCCATCTTCAAAGCTCTAACTGAGGGAAGGAGGTTGTTGCCCAAAATCTCGCAATACATGGCCCCGGTCATCCTCTCCTTAATACAGTGCAGTCGCCCTGTCCCATGTGCAGAAAAACACCCCCAAAGCATGATGCTACCACCCCCATGCTTCACAGTAGGGATGGTGTTCTTGGGATGGTACTCATCATTCTTCTTCCTCCAAACACGGTTAGTGGAATTATGACCAAAAAGTTCTATTTTGGTCTCATCTGACCACATGACTTTCTCCCATGACTCCTCTGGATCATCCAAATGGTCATTGGCAAACTTAAGACGGGCCTTGACATGTGCTGGTTTAAGCAGGGGAACCTTCCGTGCCATGCATGATTTCAAATCATGACGTCTTAGTGTATTACCAACAGTAACCTTGGAAACGGTGGTCCCAGCTCTTTTCAGGTCATTGACCAGCTCCTCCCGTGTAGTCCTGGGCTGATTTCTCACCTTTCTTAGGATCATTGAGACCCCACGAGGTGAGATTTTGCATGGAGCCCCAGTCCGAGGGAGATTGACAGTCATGTTTAGCTTCTTCCATTTTCTAATGATTGCTCCAACAGTGGACCTTTTTTCACCAAGCTGCTTGGCAATTTCCCGTAGCCCTTTCCAGCCTTGTGGAGGTGTACAATTTTGTCTCTAGTGTCTTTGGACAGCTCTTTGGTCTTGGCCATGTTAGTAGTTGGATTCTTACTGATTGTATGGGGTGGACAGGTGTCTTTATGCAGCTAATGACCTCAAACAGGTGCATCTAATTTAGGATAATACATGGAGTGGAGGTGGACATTTTAAAGGCAGACTAACAGGTCTTTGAGGGTCAGAATTCTAGCTGATAGACAGGTGTTCAAATACTTCTTTGCAGCTGTATCATACAAATAAATAGTTAAAAAATCATAAATTGTGATTTCTGGAATTTTTTTTTTGGATTATGTCTCTCACAGTGGACATGCACCTACGATGATAATTTCAGACCCCTCCATGACTTCCAAGTGGGAGAACTTGCAAAATAGCAGGGTGTTCAAATACTTATTTTCTGCACTGTATATATATAAAAAAATTATGTAAAACAAAAAGGGGGGTTGTCATCCGGGCCCCTGGGACGTTTAATAAAAACAAAACAAAAATATATATATATATATATATATATATAAAAAATAAATAAAAAAATAAAAATAAAAAAAGGGGTGTTGCCATCCGGGCCCCTTACAGGTATATTGCCTGTACCCCCCTGATGGTGGCCTTTCATCTGCATATAGCGTTCCCACTCGTATTTTTTTGGCATGTGATTCACGTATTAACGCACGTCGCGCACGGGGGAGCCCGTTCAGGCAACAAACGCCCCAATGAAGCTCCTGTACTTTTTTTGAAGTGGAGCGCGTTGTGCTTTTTTACTGAGCTTTTTAGTGCGTTTGCACCACATTTGTCATGCGGCAAACACGGGCCCCCCCTCTACCTGTGCTTGGGGTGCCATTAACATTTAACAGCAACGCAAACATGATGAGCATTTACAGCACGTTTCCAAAACGCGCGGCAAACCTTGCGTTTCCTGTGCAGGGTTTTCCGCGCAATTGGAAACTTGGAGATGTGAAAGGGGCTAAAAGCAGACTGGAGGTTGCCCTAGTCCAGTGATAGCGAACCTTGGCACCCCAGATGTTTTGGAACTACATTTCCCATGATGCTCAATTACACTGCAAAGTGCATGAGCATCATGGGAAATGTAGTTCCAAAACATCTGGGGTGCCAAGGTTCGCCATTACTGCCCTAGTCTGAGCTTCTAAGCACACCCGTTACAGTTTAGTTTCACCAATATAAATTATATATTGTAGAAAGGTTATTAGGAATAATAGACCAGGGCTTGAAAAACCCAGGTCGCCAAGAAATGGCTCCCTGGCTCCTGGGCTGCCACCTGAATGGCCCACACACCCCATGTGCCTAAGGTGACCACATTTACAAACTGCCATTCAGAATCACCCCCCTTCCCAAAAAAAGATGATTTCATAACCCTCGCCGACGGTGGAATCTGTCACTTTTTTACCTCCTGCAAGGTTATCTCTATCATAGAGCGCTAGGAGTAAGTGATGTCACTTCCTCCTAGCTCTCTATGGTAAAGATAGCCACTCAGGAGGGAAAGGAGTGACAGATTATAAAAGCTAATTATAAAAGATAATCAGTGCCCTGGTGATCAGTGCACATGTCCACAGTGACAGCCTGAGGCCTCCCGCCCCAGTGTGAAAGGGGCCTTAATAGCACCACCATAGCCTACAATTATATAGAGATGTATTCCAGGTGCTCGAGGCTTGTTAGCCCTCATCAGCAAAGTCGATGGACCTGATTTGGGATGCAAAAAGAGGGATGTTTATTTTTTATTTAATAATACTGATTGCTAAAATAATCCTATTTATAAAGAGTCATACGGCGATTTGTGCTCCACATAGGCATCCTGCGGCTGTATTAGGTTCACCAACCATTGTGTGCAATATTTCGAGAGGATCAAAAGGCTAGCAATGTACTGGAAAAGTGTTTTTATGAAAAAAAAAAGTCATAAAAATATTTCCACCGCACACTGGGCTGGCATTCACCCTGAAATTTGTGTTGCCGGAGCGACTGGTGGATGGCGCCACAGCAATTAGGGTAAGAATATGTAGGCAGCACACCTCAATCTTCTGCAATCACATATATTGAAGTTATCACATTTTATTGAACTTTGCTCAGCGTGTCAAACAGAAAAAATGCCACGTTTCGGAACCTCCAGGGGTCCCTTCATCAGGTAGCTTCGAATAAAGACGATTTGATTGCTGAAAATTGAGGTTTGCTTGCAACATATTCCTACCTATTCATTATAGCAGTGGGGCATTTTTAGTAACCTCAAAAAAATAAAATAAATACCTGATGGAGTTAGATAGAGGTAGAAGAACCTGCTATAGTGCAAGTAAATATGTTTAGATGAACTTTTTTGTCGTCAAACGTTTATGTAGAGCTCTTTAGAAATGTGACGTATTTCAACAAAATACCATGAAAACGGTCTATGACAATTGGCAAATTGGAAGGCACTGAATGAGCTCTTTGAACCGGTAAACAAAACCCATTGTGCACACTGTTAAAAAAGAACAGAAAAGAAACAATAAGCCATAAAGAAACAAACAAACAAAAAGAAAATTGAATAGAAAAACTTGTTTAGTTTCAAATTAGTTTGTTAAAGTGGATGTAAACCCGAAATTTTTTTATTTATTTTTTGATGTCACAATGTACAGTATACGATTTCCTATCATCTGTGCCCAGTCTTGCCACAACGAGTTAATCCAGCTCTGAGCAATCCTCTTTTATTGTTCAGTGAGATAAAACAGACTTGCAGAGAAAATCTTTAGTCTGTTCCGCCCCCTTGCTGTGAGTGACAGGTTATTTTCATATCTCATTCACTAGCCTGGAGACAGGCATTATTTTAATTCCCACCCCCACTCCTTTTCTGAAGTCATGTGGTTACTTTTCTGGATTTTGATTGGATGTTAGTGATCATAGCAGAATTCAGTGTAAGCAATACACAGGAAAAAATGAATGTTGACAAGGGGAGAGTAGAGGTGGGTGGGGAGTCTACTGACATCAGGACTCCACCCCAGAGATGTATTATGGTCTAGCCCGACAAGGCCCAGGCCTAGGGCGGCACTTTGCGGGGGGCGGCGAAAAGCGACAGAAGGGAAGGAGGGGGGGGGCAGGCAGATACGAGGTGAACGAATGAAGTGATGGGAGAGGAGAGGGTGGTATGGGTATATATGCTGGGGAGTGATTTGAGAGGGAAGAAGATATGTGCTAGTGGGGTGTCTGATCCCCCCCCCACTAGCACATATCTTCTTCCCTTTTAAATCACTCCCCAGCACATATCCCCATACCACCCTCTCCCCCCAAATTAAAAGATGCTCTGCCCCCCTGTGCTCATCCCACCCTGTCCCCCTGTCCTCATCCCATGAAAATGACAGGACGGGTCTTAAAAAGGAAGGGGTGCATCATATATAAAGTAGGGGGTGCGCAAGGTTCACCAGGCCTAGGGCAGCACAAAACCTAAATACACCCCTGCTCCACCCACCGAGCTCCAGACAACAGACCCACCCACAGAATCTGCAGTTTTTCAGTTCTTATAACAGACAGAGGGAAGACATTTGACAGGTAAGGATACACGCAGGAGGCATCTATATCCTTATAGATCAGCACTATGGCAGGAGTTTAGAAAGCATGGAGTGGTTTACATCCACTTTAAGTTAACAATTTCGTCCCATAATGTTCCTTATCAGTGGCGGTGCGTCCATAGGGACGCTGGAGCGCCGCCCCCTCTGGATCGCTCACAGCCAGTAAAATATACAGATTCATACACTGTATGAATCTGTATATTTTCGCCGCTGCCGCCCACTATTCAGCTGACCGGACATTGAGCGCCGGTCAGCTGAATATCGGCAGCTGACTGGCTGTGTGGAAGTGCCTATCAGAGCCGTGCGGTCCGAGGATAAGACTGACAGGCGTCTCAGCCAATCAGGTAATCTGATTCTGGTAATCAGTAACCTGATTGGCTGAAGCGTCATCGAGGGCGGGACGAGGGACATCAAGGGACGGTAGAAGCCAGAAAGGTAAGTGCCAGGGGGGTACTGGGCACGGTGGCTACAAGTGGGGGCACAGTGGCTACAAGTGGGGGCACAGTGGCGACAATTGGGGGCACAGTAGCAACAATTGGGGGCACAGTGGCAACAATTGGGGGCACAGTGGCTACAAGTGGGGGCACAGTGGCGACAAGTGGGGGCAGAGTGGCGACAATTGGGGGCACAGTGGCGACAATTGGGGCACAGTGGCTACAATTGGAGGCACAGTGGCTACAATTGGGAGCACAGTGGCGACAATTGGGGGCACAGTGGCGACAATTGGGGGCACAGTGGCTGTGTTTGATGGCATAGTGGTGACAATTGATGGCATGGCACAGTGGCGACAATTGGGGGCACAGTGGTGACAACTGATGGCACAGTAACTGCATTTGATGGCATGGCACAGTGGCTGTGTTTTGATGGCATGGCACAGTGGCTGCGTTTTGATGGCATGGCACAATGGCTGCGTTTTGATGGCACGGTGGCTGCGTTTGATGGCATGGTACAGTGGTTGCGTTTGATGGCATGGCACAGTGGTTGCGTTTGATGGCATGGCACAGTGGTTGCGTTTGATGGCACAGTGACTGCATTTGATGGCATGGCACAGTGGTTGCGTTTGATGGCACAGTGACTGCATTTGATGGCATGGCACAGTGGTGACAATTGATGGCACAGTGGTTGTGTTTGATGGCATGGCACAGTGGTTGCGTTTGATGGCACAGTGACTGCATTTGATGGCATGGCACAGTGGTGACAATTGATGGCACAGTGGCTGCGTTTGATGGCATGACACAGTGGCTGCATTTGATGGCACAGTGACTGCATTTGATAGGTACTGTGAGGCTGCAATTATTTATTTATTTTCGTTTGCGCCCCCTTAAAAATTTTGAGCACCAGCCGCCACTGTTCCTTATGTAAAAATTCTTCGGAATTTGCTTCAAATGTTTGGATTTGTTTCGTACATTTGAATTCAGTTAGTATATTTGTTATTTAAATTTTTGGTAAATATTTTTTATTATTTTCAAGAAAGAAGAGCAGTACAAATCATATACATAAAAATGTGTATATTAAAATACATATAAACATAACAATAGTTAAGAAAGGCAATAAATAATAATCAATTTGGGATAAATAACAAATGTACAAGAGTTTTTAAGAATATTTTACAAACGTGGAAGGAATCTTTCAAAATGATGTGTCCCATCAAATGCTGCCAGTGTGCCGATCAATTACCACTACTCTGCCCCATCAGATGTTGCCAGTGTGCCCATCAATTGCCACTACTCTGCCCCATCAGATGTTGCCAGTGTGCCCATCAATTGCCACTACTCTGCCCCATCAGATGTTGCCAGTGTGCCCATCAATTGCCACTACTCTGCCCCATCAGATGTTGCCAGTGTGCCCATCAATTGCCGCTACTCTGCCCCATCAGATGTTGCCACTGTGCCCATCAATTGCCGCTACTGTGCCCCATCAGATGTTCCCAGTGTGCCCATCAATTGCCGCTACTGTGCCCCATCAGATGCTGCCTGCACTTACCTGTGTCAGAGCGGGTCAGCTGCGTTCTCCTGCACGTCCTCCATGCCTTCTTCTGTCCTCTCTCAGGCGTCCAATCACAGCGCCTGATGTTTCAGCCAATCAGGTGGCGGGTAACAGACCCAGCAACCTAATTGACCGAGGCGATGCGCTGGCAGGACCGCTCCAAAAGTCATGCCAGCAGCATCTTTGGAGAGGTGAGAGGAGGGGTGTGTTTACCGCTCCTCCACTGCTCCTTCCCATTGAAAACAATAGGACACCGAGGTAATACCGCCGGCAATGCGCCTCTGCAGAGGCACATTGCTGGCGGTATTAACCCTTTTTTGATACCGCTGCAATTCCGTCGGCCGAATTTTTTTTAGAACCTGCTCTATTTTTTCTTGCCGTTTTTCACGCCGTGAAAAAACGGTCGTGTGTACGCTTTAATGAGGGTGAAAAAAACCTGCATGCTCAGAAGCAAGTTATAAGACGAGGAAATTATCAAAAGCAGCCCAAAGGGTGGCGCCATTCGAATGGAACTTCCCCTTTATAGTGCTGTCGTACGCGTTGGACGTCACCGCGTTTTGCTCAAGCGTTTTTTTTTTTTTTTTAATGAACGTGTGTATGCAAGGCAGGACAACAGTCATGTGTACGCAGCAAAAGTGAATAAAAATGTCAAAAGACGGAATTGGTATTGGTAAAGTTTTTTGGTTTGAGATTTAATAAGGCTTCTAGAGGGTTTTTGAAAAGTTTTTTTTTCCCAATAAGGTAAAAATCATTATATGTCTATATCAGACCAACATTTTTTAAATTTAGTACATTCCCACCATATATGTAAAAAGTTTCCAATATCCAAACAACCTCTAAAGCATTTATTTGAGATAGTTGGTTTAAACTTGGCTGAACGTTTGGGAACCAAATACCATCTCATGAGTAATGCCGTGTACACACGGTCGTTTTTTGCGATGAAAAAAAACGACGTTTTTTAAAACGTCATTTAAATTGATCGTGTGTGGGCAAAACGTCGTTTTTTTTCTTAAAAAAACGACCAAAAAAAAATTCCAACATGCTTGAATTTTTTGTGTCGTTTTTCAAAACGTCGTTTTTTGTTTCACAAAAAGTCACCGTGTGTAGCAAAAACGTCTTTCAAAACGACGTTTTTCAACCCGCGCATGCCCAGAAGCTAGTTATGAAGCGAGCTTCAATGGAAAAGTGTGGTGAACGTAACCTCGTTTTTTGTGAAAAAAACGATGGTGTGTATGCAACATCGTCTTTGAAAGTGACGTTTCAAAAACGTCGTTTTTTACTTCACAAAAAACTTCGTTTTTTTTCATCGCAAAAAACGACCGTGTGTACGCGGCATAATGTGTAATTGGATTCTATTGCGGCCGTATTAATAGAAGAGTGGGAAGTAGTTCACCATATTTGTTTCCATTCTCCTTCTGTCATAGCTGTTCCAAGATCATTTTCCCATTTTGTTTTATATGAATGAGGTTTTGTTTTATCAATTATAGATGAATAAATCATTGAGAGAAGACCTTTAGCGGTAGGATCATGTTTACAAAGATGTTCAAAGAGAGCGAGGCTTTTATAGATCTTATAGAGATATAAATTGTTTAATTAGAAAGTATCTGGGAAGTTCTTGATGGGGTAATTTGTCAATTTTTGTTTCATAGACTAAAGACTTAAAGGGGTTGTAAAGGTAAAAAAAAAAAATCCCTAAATAGCTTTCTTTACCTTAGTGCAGTCCTCCTTCACTTACCTCATCCATTTTGCTATTAAATGTCCTTATTTCTTCTGAGAAATCCTCACTTCCTGTTCTTCTGTCTGTAACTCTACACCATGGGTCTTCAAACTACGGCCCTCCAGTTGTTCAGAAACTACAATTCCCATCATGCCCAGTCATGTCTGTGAATGTCAGTGTGTTACAAAGCCTCATGGAATGTGTAGTTCTACAACAGCTGGAGGGCCATAGTTTGAGGATCCTTGCTCTACACAGTAATGCGAGGCTTTCTTCCTGGTGTGGAGAAAACCTCTTGAGGGGGCGAGCAGGAGAGTCAGGACGACCACTAACACACAGCTCCTTTCTCTATCTGCAACCTAGATGCTGCTGGCAGGACTTTTGGAGCGGTCCTGCCAACGCATCGCCTCAGTCAATTAGGTTGCTGGGTCTGTTACCCACCACCTGATTGGCTGAAACATCAGGCGCTGTGATTGGAAGCTGTTGCAGATAGAGAAGCGTCCTGACTTGCCTGCTCGCCCCCTCCCCCCTCAAGATGCTTTCTCCACACCAGGGAGAAAGCCTTGCATTATGGTGTGGAGTTACAGACAGAAGAAAAGGAAGTGAGGATTTCTCAGAAGAAATAAGGACATTTAAAAGCAAAATGGACGGATTAAATAAGTGAGGGAGGACTGCACTAAGGTAAAGTAAGATATTTAGGGGGAAAAAAGTGTACCTTTACAACCCCTTTAATACTCGAGGGAGTTATTAGATCTTAAATTTTACCATTTGAATTGAAGAGGTTCATTGAATCCTGGGAAAAACATTGGGTTACGTATGATTGGTAATAAGGGTGCATAAGGGGACATATTTGTTATTTTCAAATCGATTTGAATTTTATAAGACGGCTTTATTTGTTCTATTTTATTCTATTCTATATTTTCCATTGAGTTCTGTGTTATTCTGTTCTATTCTATTTTATTCTACAGTGGAACCTCGGATTACGAGCATAATCCGTTCCAGGAGGATGCTCGCAATCCAAAGTACTCGTATATCAAAGGAAGTCTCCCCATTGAAGTCAATGGAAACGAAAAAAAAAAAATCCGCAATGACTTAAATGGCATTCAATACCGCATATGGCCAGAGGCGGGGGGGCGCCGGAGAGCCTCAGAAAGGTCCAGAAAGGCCCAAGGACAGTTTGCCTCACCTCGGCAAACGTCGGAAAGACTCCGTTCCCGAGCCTCTTCGAGGTTTGCCAAGGTCAGCCGAGCTGTCCTCGAGCCTTTCCGTGCATTTCTGAATGGCGTCGATCGCTGCCGTTCGGCTCTGGACCCCCACCTCAGGCCAAACGCAATACTGCACACCACTTTGGCCTGAATCCTGTTAGTTTTGCAAAACAACACTCGCAACTCCTAAGGTAGACATAGTCCCTGCACTGTCCTTCCCTCTCCAGAACCTTTCCCTATCTCTATGCACTGTCCCTGCCAGTCGGGGGAACTGGTCGCCACATTAGCCACTCACATAAACCAGAGACTTAAATAGACAGTGCCTGACCCAAGATGGCCACCAAAGTCCAATCAGACAGCTGTCTCCTTGTGACCACAGGAAGTCAGGAAGGAACCAAGTTCTTGACAATATCCTTCCCCTTCTGCCTTGCCTTTCGGTCAAGCTCCACCTACAGTGGGGATTACAGAATGAACCTGCCTACATCCGGGGGCCCCCAGAGCAATTGGATTGTCTGCAATAGCTGTCGTTTCACCCTTGTGACAGAGGATCTGACTCTGTGACGGTGTGTGTGTATATCCAATGACATTATTAGAGGGTCACCAAAGACGTGGGCAGAGTGACAATGCACAGGAAGTATTGCAGAGAGTTTCAGCTGAATGTACATGTAGGTGTGGATTGTATAGAGGGGAAGCTTTATAGACTTAATATGAATACACGATCCTTTCACAGCAAAGATGAAGGTGGAACGAGTGGGAGGATAATCATCTGAACTCTGGGCTTCAATAGGGCACAAGAAGTGGGTATAGCGGGACTCAAGAAAGGATTCTGTCTGTTGGATTCTGAATGAAAACAAAGTGCAGAGCTGTTGGGTGAAATAATGAAAAAAGGAAAAAAAAGGACGGAAGACTTTTGGGAAAGACGTGGTAGGCAAACGATACAAAACGCGAGGGCGTAACTACAACCGTATTGTTCTTAGCTGTATTTATATGGCACTGACGTTCTGCACTATTATTACTGCTGCATTTATTATTAGGCATGGTAGACTTATTGCTTATGGGTGGTGGAGAGATTCTGGGTGACTTTCTCCATACCATGTTTTTCCTATTATGCACTAATTTCATAGAACCTTATTTAAACATTGTCACAATTTTGTAAGCCAGAGGTCTCCAAACGTTCGAAAACAAAGGGCCAGTTTATGGTCCTTCAGACATAAGGTGGGTCGAATTTTGGTCATTGGGTGTAGAAAAGATCTCGATGTCAGTGAAAAAAAACAACGACCCATCTTTGATGCAAGTGGAAAGCGTGCCCCATCGTTGGTGTTGTTGGGAAAAATTGTGCCCCATCGTTGGTGTATTGGGAAGAATTGTGCCCCATCGTTGGTGTGTTGGGAAGAATTGTGCCCCATCGTTGGTGTGTTGGGAAAAATTGTGCCCCATCGTTGGTGTATTGGGAAGAATTGTGCCCCATCGTTGGTGTGTTGGGAAGAATTGTGCCCCATCATTGGTGTGTTGGGAAGAATTGTGCCCCATCGTTGACATCATTGGGAGAGTTTGTGCCCCTTCACTGGTGTCAGTGGGGGGAATTATGCCCTACTGTTAAAAATATCAATGGATGAAATAGTGCCCCAAGGGCCAGATAAAAGCAAGCAAATGGCCACATCTGGCCCCCGGGCCTCAGTTTGGAGACCACTGGTCTAGAGTTCCCCCTACCAATGATTTCAGTGAGTCTACTGCCTGTGTCCCATCTTGGGTGTTGTTGGGAAGAATTGTGTCCCATCGTTGCCGTCATTGGGAGAGTTTGTGCCCCTTCATTGGTGTCAGTGGGGGGAATTATGCCCCACTGTTAAAAATATCAATGGATGAAATAGTACCCCAAGGGCCAGATAAAAGCAAGCAAAGGGCCACATCTGGCCCCCGGGCCGCAGTTTGGGGACCACTGTTCTAAGCCAATAAAATATGGTTAAAAGATCTAAGATCAGATTCAACTATTTTCATATTACTGGGTTTAGTAACACTTTAACCACTTGCTTACTGGGCACCTATACCCCCCTCCTGCCCAGGTGAAATTTCAGCTTCCGGCACTGCGCCGCTTTAACTGACAATTGCGCGGTCGTGCGACGTGGCTCCCAAACAAAATTTGCGCCCTTTTTCCCCCACAAGTAGAGCTTTCTTTTGGTGGTATTTGATCCCCTCTGCGGTTTTTATTTTTTGCGCTATAAACAAAAAAAGAGCGACAATCTTGAAAAAAATGCAATGGGACGGATTCAGAAACGTTTTACGCCGCCGTATCTCCAGATACGCCGATGCAAGTCCAAATGTGCGCCGTCGCATCTTTGCGCCGATTCACAAAGCTAGATACGTTGAAAAAACATGGCTTCAGCCGTCCGACGTAACTTGCCTACGCCGGCGTATCGTGGGCGCATAGTTACGCTGGGCGCATTCTGCGTTCCCATTATAAATATGCAAATGAGTAAGATACGAACGTAGATGCGCCCAATTTTTTTAAAAAAAACTTTTTTTTTTCTCAATCTAGGCCGATACGTATTCTTCTACATATTTTTGGTTAAAAAAAAAAAAAAAAAAAAAAACACAATAGGCGACTGGTTTGCTCAAAAGTTATAGCGCCTACAAAATAGGAGACATCATTTTTATTATAATTTTTTTTTTTTTTTTTTTTACTAGTAATGGCGGCGATCTGCGATTTTTATTGGGACTGCGACATTATGGCGGACACTTTTGACACCATTCACATTTATACTGCGACCAGTGCTATAAATATGCACCGATTACTGTATAAATGTGACTGGTACGGAAGGGGGTTAACACTAGGGGATGAGGAAGGGGTTAAATGTGTACCCTGCATAGTGTTTCTAACTGTGGGGGAAGGGGACTGACTGGGGGATGCGACCTATCTGTGTCCCTATGTACAAGGAACACAGATAGGTCTCCTCTCTCCCTGACAGGATGTGAATCTGTTTTTTTACACACTTCCACGTCCTTGTCTGTGTAACCGCCGATTGCGGGTGCATGGCGGACATCGCGGCCTCCAGGCACGCGCATCGGCATCTCAGTAATGCGGGTGGGCACGCGCACGCCCCCCAGTAGCTGGAGGCCGTATATAGATGGCCTCCCGGCAATTGGTATCCACACTGCGGCTGTACAAAGTTGTACTGCCGACAGGAAGTGGTTAAAGCAGAGTTCCATCCAAAAATGGAACTTCCACTTTTCGGAACCCTCCCCCCCTCCTATGTCACATTTGGCATCTTTCAGGGGGGAGGGGGTGCAGATACCTGTATTTGCACCACTTCCGGGTATCAACTCCCGCGGGAGTAACGCCCATTCGCGTCACCCCCTCCCCCCGCTGTCTTCTGGAAACACACTGTTCCCGGGAGAGAGCGGAGACCAGTGATGGCGCGCCGCGCTACTCGCGCATGCACAGTAGGGAACTGGGCAATGAAGACGCAAGGCTTCAGTTCCTGATTCCCTCACCGAGCATGGCGGCGGCATCACCCGAGGACTGAGTGATTGCTCGTCCTCGTCTGCCAACTTCACGGGTGCGCTGGACAGGTAACTGTTCATTTTTTTAAAGTCAGTAGCTGCAGTATTTTGGGTTCCTCCACTTTAACCACTTAAGGACCGCCTACTGCACATTTACGTCGGCAGAATGGCACGGCTGGGCACATCAACGTATATATACGTTGATTTTAGTACCCAGCCGTGGGTCGCGGGCGCGCGCCCGCGACCCGGTCCGAAGCTCCAGGACCGGGACCGCGGGATTCGCGGACCCGATCGCCGCTGCAGTGCGGCGATCCGTCCCTGGAGCGGAAGAACGGGGAGAGCCGTGTGTAAACACGGCTTCCCCGTGCTTCTCTGTGGCTGTAGCATCGATCGCGTCATCCCTGTGATAGGGGGACGCGATCGATGACGTCACACCTACAGCCACACCCCCCTACAGTAGTAAACAAAACACATCCCCTACAGCGCCACCTGTGGTTAACTCCCAAACTGCAACTGTCATTTCCACAGTAAACAATGCAAATTTAAATGCATTTTTTTCTGTAAAAATGACAATTGTCCCAAAAATGTGTCAAAATTGTCCGAAGTGTCCGCCATAATGTCGCAGTCACGAAAAAAATCGCTGATCGCCGCTATTAGTAGTAAAAAAAAAAAAATAATAAAAATGCAATAAAACTATTCCTTATTTTGTAAACGCTATAAATTTTGCGAAAACCAACCGATAAACGCTTATTGTGATTTTTTTTACCATAAATAGGTAGAAGAATACGTATCGGCCTAAACTGAGGAAAAAAAATGTTTTTTTATATATTTTTGGGGGATTTTTATTATAGCAAAAAGTAAAAAATATTGCATTTTTTTTTAAATTGTCGCTCTATTTTTGTTTATAGCGCAAAAAATAAAAACCGCAGAGGTGATCAAATACCACCAAAAGAAAGCTCTATTTGTGGGGAAAAAAGGACGCCAATTTTGTTTGGGAGCCACGTTGCACGACCGCGCAATTGTCAGTTAAAGCGACGCAGTGCCGAATCGCAAAAAGGGGCAAGGTCCTTTGCCTGCATTTTGGTCCGGGTCTTAAGTGGTTAAGGAGGTTGCAGTTTCTTTTACGGGTTTTCTTTGACCAGAGGGGTTGTCACAAGACCCACATTCAGAGCTTTTCTTAATTTTTATTAATTTCAGGCATTTTGTACCATTAGAAAATTGTTATAATTCGTCCCGTGGATGTTAAAAAAAAAAACAGAAAACACCAGATTTACGAAAAAAGCTGCAATTCCCCCAAATTAAAATATATGTCTTGCCTTGTTGCGAGTTACCATACCAGGAAATGAATGTAGTATTTTAAAGGTTTGTCAGTCTAAATCTAAAGCGCCGTCTTATTAAAAATATAACCATTTGCACTGTAAATTAAATGTCATAACTCAAAGGTATCTGCCAGAACTTTAACGGCTCCTGTTTTTTAAGTCGTAAATCAGCACCGGAATGAAAAATATTACCTTGTACACCCAGACTGTCTGGCGGAATGGGCAGGAGACAAAAATGATGTCTTTTAAACCTCTCTGTGTCAAATTATTATTTTAGGACGGCTATTTGTATTATAAGATACATTTGTGTCTACAAAGTGCTAATGTCCTGAATGTATCAGAGGCAGGGCTGCTGATAGAGGGGGGACCACCAGCCCTCCTGTAGGGGGCCCGGGCAAACAGGGGGGCCCAGACAGCAGAGGGAATCATTGTGGTCGGATGGAGGGGTAATTACAGAATTACTTCCCCCGCACCGATCCCCTTCCTGTTCTGCCTGCTTCTGATCCCCCTTTGTGCCCCCTGTCACTGTGCTGCTCCCCCATGACACTGTTGGCTTAACTATCACTTTAAAAAAAATACATTTTAACATTCTTCAAAAACAAAAAAGTTTAACTGCTTGCGGACCGCCGCATGTACATTTACGTCGGCAGAATGGCACCGACAGGCACATCAACGTATATATACGTTGGTGCCTTGAGGGGGTTCGGGGGTCCGATCGGGACCCCCCCCCCGTACATGCGGCAGTCCGATTACCTGGCCGCGTGATCCGTGCAGAGGGGGCGGCGGTTCGTTTTTGTCCGCCCCCTCCGGATCGCTCACAGCCAATGCGCACGCTCCCCCTGCAGTGCACTTCCTCCTCCTGTGTAAACACAGGAAGGGGGAAGTGATGTGATCTCTCCCCTCGGCGTTTTTTTCAACCACCGCTGAGGAGAGATCACATCACACAGTGAGTCTGCACAACACTACACTGACACCAGTACACATAGGCACATTTAACCCCCCGATCGCCCCCCCCACCCCCTCTCCCCTGTCACAGTGTCACTGAATGCAGTGATCATATGTATGATCACTGCAGTTAGTGTCAGTGTGACAGGCAGTTAGTGTTAGGTCCAGGGTAGCCCCCGTACCCCCCCAATAAAGTTTTAACCCCTTGATCACCGCCCTAGTTAACCCTTCCACTCCCTATTGCCAGCGTCACTAAGCGATCATTTTTCTGATCGCTGTATTAGTGTCGCTGTTCCCGCTAGGTAGCTAATTTTGTTTATTTGATTTTTCTTATAACAAAAAGTAAAAAATATTGATTTTTTTTTCAAAAATGTCGCTCTATTTTTGTATATAGCGCAAAAAATAAAAATCGCAGAGGCAATCAAATACCACCAAAAGAAAGCTCTATTTGTGGGGAAAAAAGGACGCAAATTTTGTTTGGGAGCCACGTCGCACGACCGCGCAATTGTCAGTTAAAGCGTCGCAGTGCCAAATCGCAAAAAGGGGCCTTGTCATTTACCTGCATTTTGGTCCGGGTCTTAAGTGGTTAAAGATTTTTAAAAACTATTTTAAAAAGGGCTAATTCACACAGGTTCTCTGTTATGTTTATGTCCACTAATAATGATTTCAGTGTATTTGTTTGTGAAAATATTGTTTTGACATATTTTGGGGGGGGGGGGGCCTGTCAGGTAGGCTGTATGGGGCCCTGTGATTTCTAACAGCAGCCCTGATCAGAGGCCTTGTAAGCACAAATGCCCCCCCCCCCCCCAAAAAGGCCATTGGATGACATTTTTGCCCTGTTCCAGTTTCTTTTTTAACTACTTGCCGACCACCGACAGTATATATATATATATATATCGAGAAAACCCTTCAGGGAGCTGCTTTTGTTTGTTCAGTCCTGTACTCTGCCTTTCAACCCCAATGAAGGCCCCTTTCACACTTATACGACTTGTCTCACGATTTTGGACTGCAAAATTGTATGACAAGTCATTCTCCATGATTTTCAATGAACACCATTCATACTGGCACGACTTTAAGTAGTGCCGACTTCAAAGTAGTCCCTGCACTACTTTGGTCCGATTTTGATGCCACTTACACAGGCATTCATTGAAATCGCGGCCGCGAATCGCGGCAAAATCGCGGCAAAATCGTGGTAAAATTGCGCGAATTAGAAGTCGTACAAGTGTGAAAGGGACCGAACTGTCCCAGCCCCTCTGGCACAGCTAGCAATGTGATTAACGGAATAACTCAGCAGGAATACACAACACAGTTCTTCTTGTAGTTTACTTGAAGAAAAGTAAAATTCAGGTTAACATAAGGGTCCTTTCACACGGAGCGGACCGGTTTTCGGTCCGCTCCGTGTGTGTCCGTCGGCTCAGCGGGGGGTCCCGCTCAGCTGTCGGCGGCAGGGTTGCCACCTGTCCAGGATTCACCCGGACAGTTCGGGTTTGGAATAATGTGTTCGGGTTATAGACTGCCTGAAACCCGGACACTTTATTCAGACTAGACTATTTATGACTAGACTATTTATTTATTCAGACTAGACTATTTATGATTCTTTTTTTTTCTCCACATTTACATGCAGACCAAGCTGTCCAGCTGCTTAGAGCAGAGCTCCACCCAAAAAGGGAAGCTCCTATGGCTGCCATTCACCCGGACAGTCCAGGTTTTAAATTATGTGTCCAGGTTCCAGGCGGACTGAAACCCGGACACATTACTCAGACCAGGCTGTGGCTCCCCATGTAACCAAGGTAGTCACACACAAATCTGTTGCCATCCGGTAGCTGTAGGCGGCTTTCTGGGGGCAGGTTCAGCATCACTGTGGGGCAGGCCGATGATGTCAGCAAGAACAATTTGGCCACACCCACTGCTCGCCCCGGCACATTTTGAGCACCGCATTACTGCTCTCCTTGAGGGCACCCAAAGGTGTCCTAGGCCATTAAAATGTTCGGGTTTGTCTTGAAGAAAAGGTGGCAACCTTAGTCGGCGGACAGGGCGGTCCCCGCACACTGTGCAGGGACCGCCCTGTCTCTCCTCCGCTCTCCCCTATAGGGAATCGGATGAAAAACGGAACGTTTGTCCATCTTCATCCGATCCGTTCCGCTGGACAGAAGAAAAATAGGGTTTTCTTCCGTCCGAAAAACCGGATCCAGACGGATGCGGATCTTTGCGGACGTTAGCGGATGCATCATCCGCTAACGGACGCGACCCCATAGGCGTCCATTACAAGTCCGTAAACGGACTTGTAAAAACGGACGAGCAGAGGCGGACGTGAGAAAGGGCCCTTAGTCAGCCAGGACCTGTGTAAGTGCCCAGGACTTGGTTGAAACAGTTTAACCGCTTAAGGACCGCCACACGACTATTTACGTCGGCAGAATGGCACAGTACATGTACGTCCCCTTTAAGATGCCCAGCCGTGGGTCGGGAGCGCGCTCGCGACCCAGTCCTGTCCTCTGTGACCGCGCCCACGGGACCGGAGGATCCGATTGCTGCTGGAGTCCCGCAATCGGGTCACAGAGAGGAAGAACGAGGAGTAGTGTTGCTCACGAATATTCGCATTGCGAATATTCGTTACGAATATTGCACATTCGAGTATTCGCGAATAAATCGAATATCTCGGTGAATATTCGATATTGCGAATATTCGTATTTTTTCAAATTTATTTTTAAAACAGATCACATCCTAGTGATCTCCATCGACGTCTAAAAGCATTGCTGGTATGATTAGAGACCCTGGGCCGAGTAGCTGAGGTGATCCTTTTATGTTTCCGAATATTCGCAATGCGAATATTCGTATTACGAATATTCGCGAATACTTTCTCTGCCCTTCTGTGTTTTGTGTATATAAAAAAATTAAAAAAAAAGCTTTAGTTTAGTCATATAAGTTTGTGTAAGTAGAGTTAGTGTTTAGTGCCTATTAGTTTAGTAATCCAGCAAATGATCTCCGTTTTTGCGTGTTGACGAGAATTTCGCAATCAATTTCGCATTTGCATTAGCGAAATTTCTTTTTTTTTTATAAAATATCACGAATATTCGATATTAACGAATATTTCGCGAATATTCTTCTATATATTCGTGAAATATCGCGAAATCGAATATGGCGTATTCCGCTCATCACTAACGAGGAGAGCTGAGTGTAAACAAACCTTCCCCGTTTTTCCTAGTGCGGCTGTCAGTGATCGTCTGTTCCCTGTGTTAGGGAACGACGATCAGTGACGTCACATGCACAGCCACACCCCCCACAGTAAAAAAACACTGCCTTAGAACACACTTAACCTGCGTACACACGACCGTTTTTCGGGGTTGTAAAAAATGACATTTTTAATGGTCTAGAAAAAAACGACGTTTTTTTCAACCCGATCGTTAAAACGGCCTTGCCTACACACAATCGTGAAAAAAAAAAAATGCTCTAGCAAAGCGCGGTGACGTACAACACGTACGACGGCACTATAAAGGGGAAGTTCCATTCGGATGGCGCCACCCTTGGGGCTGCTTTAGATGATTTCCTGTTAGTAAAAGACGTTTTGCACAGGGTGTAGAACCACTTTAATGCCAATAAACTGATAAAGTTGAATCCTTTCAGCCTGCTTCAAACTTTGCGACTTATCCAGGAAGTCAGTAAATCTCGTTACAATCAGTAAATATCTTCATATACTGCATAACGATATCAACCCTTTCTCTCTACAGCTCGACCCAGACAACACCGGATTCGTATGTGCAGAGACCTTCACCACCCTGGTGAACAACCATGAGCTGCCCCTGGACCCCGCCAAACTGGAGATGTTATTTGCCCTCTCCCAGGGTAACGAGGAGGGGCAGATCTGCTACCCACAGCTGGTGGACCTGGTGAGTCAAGAATGTGGAAAGGAAACATTTTAACCACTTAAGGACCAGCCCCTGACCCCATCCCCCTACTGTAAGAAACACTATGCAGGGAACACTTAACCCCCTACAGCGCCACCTAGTGGTTAACCACTTCACTGCCAGTGTCATTTTCACAGTAACCAGTGCATTTTTATAGCACTGTCGCTGTGAAAATGCCAATGGTGCCAATGTCGCAGTCATGAAAAAAATCACTGATTGCCGCCATTACTAGTAAAAAATAGTTTTATGGCATTTAAAAAAAAAAAAAAAACATCCCCTATTTTGTGAGAGCTACAACCAATCAAAAAACGCTAATTGCGATTTTTCTTTACCAAAAATATGTAGAAGAATACGTATCAGCGTAAACTGAGGAAAAATTTTTTTTGTTTTTTATATATTTTTGGGGGATATTTATTATATTTTTGTTAATAGCGCAAAAAATAAAACCTGCAAATACCACCAAAAGAAAGCTCTATTTTGGGAAAAAAGGACGTAAATTTTGTTTGGGAGCCACGTCGCACGACCGTGCAATTGTCGGTTAAAGCGTCGGTTGAAGCTGAAATTTTGCCTGGGCAGGAAGGGGGTTTATGTGCCCATTAAGCAAGTGGTTAATGACATTAAAAAAAACTTAATTTTTTACAACCCGAAAAACGGTCGTGTGTACGCGGCAAAAGAGTTTAGCAAAATACGCTAAACCTCTCCCTTTATCACCAAATGAATCACCTTGTAATAAAACCAAAGCACAGGCAGCACATCGGTTTCAACAACTCTCCTTTAACATAGTCAACGTCGTTTATTTTTATTTTTTTCATTTCCCATCACAGTCACTGGTTGAAATTCAAGGCGATAAAACGTATTTCTCCGGAGAGTTGAATACAGATTGCTTTTTCCTATATCTCCCTTTTTTCAGGACGGACAGCGTGTCACCTGTCAATCAAGTTCCCGTTGCTCTGGATTAAATAATAAAGCAGTGTTGAGCTGTCTGGATGGAACGGGGAAATACCACCCTCTAAATCCAGAAAGGGGACGACTCTTGATGTCGGTCCCAGTGGAAAATATTTTCCATTAAAACGTAATTCCGCCTTTGAGCTAATTCTGTATCGACCTGTGCAGTAAAAAAAAAAAAGGCAAAAATCTGCCTGTATTACCACGCTTTTGTATCTTATGGTCTTTTTCTAATCAAAATGTTCAGTTCTTAACCTCTTAAGACCCGGACCTCTAGTCAGCTAAAGGACCCGGCCAGGTTTTGCGATTCGGCACTGCGTCACTTTAGCAGACAATTGCGCGGTCGTGCGACGTGGCTCCCAAACAAAATTGGCGTCCTTTTTTTCCCACAAATAGAGCTTTCTTTTGGTGGTATTTGATCACCTCTGCGTTTTTTATTTTTTTGCGCTATAAACAAAAATAGAGCGTACATTTTGAAAAAAATGCAATATTTTTTACTTTTTGCTATAATAAATATCCCCCAAAAATATATAAAAAAAAATGTTTTCCTCAGTTTAGGCTGATACGTATTCTTCTACATAATTTTGGTAAAAAAAATCGCAATAAGCGTTTATCGATTGGTTTGCGCAAAATGTATAGTGTTTACAAAATAGGGGATAGTTTTATTGCATTTTTATTCATTTTTTTTTTTTTACTACTAATGGCGGTGTTCAGCGTTTTCTTTTTTGTGACTGCGACATTATAGCGGACACTTCGGACAATTTTGACACATTTTTGGGACAGTTGTCATTTTCACAGAAAAAATGCATTTAAAATGCACTGATTACTGTGAAAATTACATCTGCAGTTTGGGAGTTAACCACAAGGGGGAACTGAAGGGGTTATGTGTGACCTCATGTGTGTTTACAACTGTGGGGGGGGTGTGGCTGTAGGTGTGACGTCATCGATTGTGTATCTCTAAAAAAGGGATCACACGATCGATGACGCCGCCACAGTGAAGAACGGGGAAGCCGTGTTTACACACGGCTCTCCCCGTTCTTGATCTCTGGGGACCTATCACCGGACTCCAGCGGCGATCGGGTCTGCGAGTCCTGCGGTCCTGGAGCTTCGGACCGGGTCACGGGCGCGCGTGACCCACGGCTGGGTACTAGTACAGGACGTACCTGCACGTGCCCAGGCGTGCCATTCTGGCGACATATATGTGCAGGAGGCGGTCCTTAATTGGTTAAACATATATATGGAGCTGGAATAAACTTTCATTTTGTTTTATTAAAGCGGAAGTCCATCCGAATTTTTTTTTATTTTAAAGCCAGCAGCTAAAAATACTGCAGCTGCTGACTTTTAATAAATGAACACTTACCTGTCCAGCGCACACGTGATGTCGGCATCCGAGGCCGAGCAATCACTCGTCTCTCAGGTCCCCATTCTCGGTGAGGGAATCAGGAAGTGAAGCGTTGTGGCTTCACTGCCTGGTTCCCTACTGAGCATGCGGGCGCATGTCTACTGGGACCAGTGTGTTTCCCAGAAGACAGTGGGGGGGCGTGATTCCCGTGGGAGTCTATTCCCGGAAGTGGGTGCAAATACCTGCATTATACAGGTATCTGCACCCCCCTCCCCCTGAAAGGTGCCAAATGTGACACTGGAGGCGGGAAGGTCTAGGATAGTGGTCATCAAACTGTGGCCCAGGGGCCAGTTGCAGCCCTTTGCTTGCCTTTATCCAGCCCTTGTGACACTATCCTCCCTCTAACACCAACCATGGGGCACCATTTCTTCCACTGGCACCAACAAAGGAGCACCATTTCTCCCACTGACATCAACAATTGGCACTATTCCTCTCATTCATTTCAACAATGGAACACTATTTCTCCCATCAATGATGGGGCATTTTCTACTCCCACTGGCCACAGCCTGGCCTCGCTAAAGTCTATTAGACAGTAAACTGGCCTATTGTTTAGTACATTTAAAGACCTCTGGTCTAGAATACATTTTTAGGCAACAATGACCCAACAGTAGACTGAGCGCCTGATTTTTACTCTCTTTTGTGCCACTTTAAGTTATACTCCAATAGATTTTTTTCATACCTTTGGTTTGCAGCAGTGATAATGCCTGCACATAGGAGGAGCATAGCAAGAATTGTACAACTATGAACAGAATATGTAGTCATGGACTTTGTGTGATCATATAGAAGAGAAATAAGACGCTTACCCCGACTTTGTTCATTCCCCGATGTGTTCAATCCCCCGACTTAGTTGGGGTAGGCGGTACACATTGGTGGGGGTGGGTCAGCCATGCCCATGACCTTTGACCTCTGGGAACCCGCCTTCTGACCTTTGTGGGAGGTCCCTGTTCTAATTCCTGAGTCCTAGCCATATTCTTCAATGAGAACCCCTAGCCCTAACCCTAAACCTAAACCCTAACCCTACCCTAATCCCTAACCCCTAACCCTAACGGACCTTTGACCTATGACTCCATATTCTAGGATGTGGACATATAGCACACACAGTCTGGGCTTCTCTACCATTATAGCATGGCAAGAAAGGGGGTTGGTGAATTAACCATGGTATTTGTGTGCTTGTTACAATAATGCAAATTTCAATAAAGTATTTAAAAAAAATGATTCCCAATTCTTCCACAGATAAGCAGCAAGAGGTCCAGCAGCTTCCGAAGAGCCATTAGCAGCGGTCAGCGAGCTCTTCCCCGTGATGTTCTGCTTGACCAGGATGGGTTGGGTGTCTACAAGAGGTTTGTCCGCTATGTGGCCTACGAGATTCTGCCAGGGGAGATGGAGAGACGCTGGTACTTCTACCAACATCGGCCATGCCCACCGCCCGTCTTCATGGCAGCTGTAACCCTGACTCAGGCAAGTGACCAAATCCAACCTCCTTTTTATATCAGGGCATCAATACAACCTTCCAAGGCTTGGAAGTGGAACATTGTGGTGATTATAATTTACTACCTACCGTCTGTCATTATGAAGTAGGCTTTTGAAAGATGTTGGTTGTTTTCATGGTAGACAAATGGGAAACTATAACCCGACTGGTTCAGTGGAGGGCTTGTTGGTTCCTTTTGGCCCACCTCAGCGTAACGTAATGGAGATAGCACATTCGTCACGCTGTAACGGAGTGAAAAAACTAAGTTCAATGCTTCCAAGCATGCGTCGACTTGATTCTGAGCATGCGCAGGTTTTTGGACCGATGCTTTTGCGTACTAACCATCGGTTTGGACCGATGGTCAGACGTCCATCGGTCCGATTTTAAAGCTAGTTTTAAAACTTTGGACCGACGGACCGCGGTCCGATGGGCCGTACACACAATCGGTTTGAACCGATGAAACTGGCCTTAAGGCCAGTTTCATCGAACCAAACCGATCGTGTGTACGCGGCCTAACAGTCTCTCCACCACCTGGGGTCAGTAGTACTCACAGGACTGTGCTCTCTGTAGTCACCTCTCCTGGGACTCTCCAGGGAAGAAGCCTTGCACAGGGAACTCTTGGCCTGGCCTGAAGGCCTTTTGCAATCCGCCCTAGCCCCCACCTCCACAAAGGAAAGAAAGAGTGCAGCCAGCTCTTCCTGAGTGAAGGTTTACTGCTACTGGCCTCCTGCCCTATTCAGGGCCTACACATGCTGGTTATATCCACATAGCTCTGGGGTGTCTATCAAGACGGACGGATAGAAATAACATGGGTATGGGAGGACAGGGCCAGTAATCCATGTAAAAATAATGGTGATCTCTAATGGGGGGGTTTAGAAGTTTAAAAGACGGGGGGAGAGGGTAAAGGGAAGAAGGATAGAGGAGAAGGTGTACTAAGTGAGAAGTACACCTCTGTTGTCATATGATTGTCCATTTGAAAATAGGCAACTTTCGGAAAAAGCAGATGGACCTGAATAGGATGAATAAACATCATTTTTGATAAAAAAAATTATTTCACCTCAACGATGTCCATCCTAAGAGTTTGATAGTCTTTTGTTCCTCATCTGTGGTCCTCAAAGCTGTCTTCTCCTCTCTAGATCATAGTATTCCTCTGTTACGGGGTCAAACTGAACAAGTGGGTTTTACAGACGTACCACCCCGAGTACATGAAGAGTCCGCTGGTCTACCACCCAGGGCATCGGGCCAGAGCTTGGCGCTTCCTCACCTACATGTTCATGCATGTTGGGTAAGTTTAACTCCTCAATGGTATAACTGTAATTTTTCACTATCTACTATTACTCTTTATACTCCACAACTAACCAACACCCTAGGAAGGGGTGTCCCGCTGACCACAATTTGGGATCTGAGGATAGCGGCTGGTAAAGTGAAACAGTTTTTTTTTGTAAAAGGGGTTATATAAAGATTAAACAGGGCCGCCATCAGGGGGGTACAGGCAGTACACCTGTAAGGGGCCTGGAGGTCCCCAGGGACCCGGATGGCAACCCCCCCTTTTTTTTGTAAGGGGCCTGGAAGTTCCCAGGGCCCTGGATGACAACCCCCCCCCCCCTTTTTATTGTATTTTTTTTAGAAAAAAAAAATTATATATATATTTTTTTGTTTTTATTAAAGGGCCCAGAGGTCCCTAAGGCCCCCGGATGGCAACATTTTTTTTAGAGGGTTTTTAAGAGGGGTTTTTAGAGGGTTTTTTTTTTTTAAGAGGGTTTTTTAGAGGTTTTTTTTTTAGAGGGGTTTTCTGACATGGCAACCCATCTTTTTTTATATATTTTTTTTTATTTCACTCGCCCGCCCCCCCCCCCCCTCTCCCGGTTCTCTACTCCAGGGGGGCCATTCCTGAAGATGTGTGAGGGGCCCCATAATTTCTGATGGTGGCCCTGTCAACATGTGTTACTCTATGAAAATCTTTGAAGTAGTTTGCATGTACGTATGTGCAAGGGGAGAGCCAGATTGGCTTATTATATAGGCAAAGGTTGTGACTTCTCTTATCACAGCACCCTGCCTCAGTACTCCTCTCAAGAGCCCTCATATCTGATGCCAGCCGGGGGCGGACTTTTGGAAGGAGTTATTTAAATATCAAAATGACTTGATGGGTTATTTGTCCATTTCGGAAGAGTGGACATTCCCTGGCGGGGTGTATTTGCATTCAGGCTGCCCTAGGTAATGCCCACATTACCACATGTGATGTTGAACCTCCATGAAAGAACTGAAGGAGCTAGATGATGAACATCCAGGAGAGATCACTCGAAGCAAGGGGGCGGTAAGGACTCTTTAATTAGACAGGTTTTTATCTGGAAGTCTGTTTTATTTCACTGAACAATAAAAGAGGATTGCTCAGAGCTGGATTAACTCTGTGTGGCAAGACTGGGCACACATGATAGGAAATCTTATACTCTACATTGTGACAGCAAAAAATAAATAAAACATTTTTGGGTTTACATCCACTTTAAGTAGGTAGGAGGCAGACTGCCTCCCCTTTGCATCTATCACTCTCAGTGCCATCAGGGGGCCCCCAATTTCAGGGGAGCATGGGCTCAAGTACCAGCTGCTTTGGGGATAGTGCAGGGGCCCCCCATGCAGCTGGGGCCCATGGGCAGTGCCCAGGTGTGCCCTCTCATTAAGACAGCCCTGCTTCTAATGCACATTGCCATTGATACTCAGAGAGTTATTTGCCATGAGGTGCCATGTTGAACTTCCAGTGACCAGTAGGTAGGGTTACCACCTCATCCCTTTAACCACTTGCTTACTGGGCACATAAACCCCCTTCGTGCCCAGGCGAAATTTCAGCTTCCGGCACTGCGTCACTTTAACTGACAATTAACCACTTCAGACCCGCGCTACCATCAAATGACGGCACCAGCGCGGGTCTGAATATCCAACATGCCGTCAAAAGACGGCATGTTGGATATTCAGACCCGCGACGTGGCTCCCAAACAAAATTGACGTCCTTTTTTCCCCACAAATAGAGCTTTATTTTGGTGGTATTCGATCGCCCGTGCGGTTTTTATTTTTTGCGTTATAAACAAAAAAAGAGCGACAATTTAAAAATATATATATATTTTTTACTTGTTGCTATAATAAATATCCCAATTTAAAAAAAAAAAAAAAAATTTTCTCAGTTAAGGCTGATACGTATTCTTCTACGTATTTTTGTAAAAAAAAAAAATCGCATTAAGCGACTGCTTTGCGCAAAAGTTATAGCGCCTACAAAATAGGGGACAGAATTATGATTTTTTTAATATTTTTTTTTTGACTAGTAATGGCGGCAATCTGCAATTTTTATTGGGACTGCGACATTACGGCGGACACATCGGACACTTTTGACACATTTTTGCTGCCATTCACATTTATACAGCGACCAGTGCTATAAATATGCACTAATTACTGTATAAATGTGACTGGCATTGAAGGGGTTAACACTAGGGGGTGAGGAAGGGGTTAAATGTGTATCCTGCATAGTGTTCTAACTGTGTGGGGGATGACTGGGGGAGGTGACCGATTGTGTCCCTATGTACAAGGGACACAGATCGCTCTCCTCTCTCCCTGACAGGACATGGAGCTCTGTGTTTACACACAGAGCTCCACGTCCCTGCTCTGTCACCGCCGATCGCGTGTACCTGACGGACACCGCGGCCGCCGGGTACACGCATCGAATCCTGGATAATAGGTGTTCAGTTTTAAAGGGATGAGGTGGCAACCCTACCAGTAGGAGAGAGTGAACGTGATAACACCAAATTTAACACACCTGCTCCCGAATCACACCTGAGACCTTGTAACGCTAACGAGTCACATGACATCGGGTAGGGAAAATGGCTAATTGGGCTCAATTTGGACATTTTCACTTAGGGGGTGTCCTCACTTTTGTTGCCAGCGGTTTAGACATTAATGGCTGTGCGTTGAGTTATTTTGAGGGGACAGCAAATTTACACTGTTATACAAGCTGTACACTCACTACACAACATTGTAGCAAAGTGTTATTTCTTCAGTGTTGTCACATGAAAAGATACAAGAAAATGTTTACAAGAATGTGAGGGGTGTACTTACTTTTGTGAGTTACTGTGTGTATATATATATATATTTACATAAATATAAAAAAATCTATACTTCCCCGTCGTCCTCACTTCACCCCCCCCCCCCCCGCCCCCGCACGTCATAGCCGGTTCCCTCTGGCCCTCCTCAGCTGATCATTATCCCGATTTTGGAATCAAAGCCCAGCGACTGAAGAGATTCTCTTTGTCCCTTTACCGTGGCAGATAAACAAGAAGCTTTTTTCGACATGTTTTATTAGTCTCCATGGTAACCAGGTGCTTAAGACTCGGCTCCGGGGCTGCTTTCCTGACTTTTAATGGGTTCTCTTGCATTTTAAAAATGTATCGGTTGCTTTCGAAAAAGAAAAAGCAATTCATATACGTTTTTTTTTTTATTTATTTTTTTGGTTGGTACTGAAGAACAAAAATTATTTCACTGAACAATAAAAGAGGATTGCTCAGAGCTGGATTAACTCTGTGTGGCCAGACTGGGCACAGATGATAGGAAATCTTATACTCTACATTGTGACAGCTCCACTGCGTGGGAAAAAAATTGCCTGGATTTGGGCTTTAACCACTTGCTTACTGGGCACATACACCCCCCTCCTGCCCAGGTGAAATTTCAGCTTCCGGCACTGCGTCGCTTTAACTGACAATTGCGCGGTCGTGCGACGTGGCTCCCAAACAAAATTGACGTCCTTTTTTCCCCACAAGTAGAGCTTTCTTTTGGTGGTATTTGATCGCCTGTGCGGTTTTTATTTTTTGCGCTATAAACAAAAAAGAGCGACAATTTTGAAGAAAAATACAATATTTTTTACTTGTTGCTATAATAAATATCCAAATTAAAAAAAAAAAAAAAGTTTTTTTCTCAGTTTAGGGCGATGCTCATTCTTCTACATATTTTTGGTAAAAAAAAAAAAAAAAAAATCGCAATAAGTGACTGGTTTGCGCAAAAGTTATAGCGGAGAGAATTATTATTTTTTATCATTTTTTTTTTACTAGAAATGGCGGCGATCTGCGATTTTTATTGGTACTGCGACGTTATGGCGGACACTTTTGACACATTTTTGGCGCCATTCACATTTATACTGCGATCAGTGCTATAAATATGCACTAATTACTGTATAAATGTGACTGGCATTGAAGGGGTTAACACTAGGGGGTGAGGAAGGGGTTAAATGTGTATCCTAGGTATGTTCTAACTGTGGGGGGAGGGGGGGTGACCGATCTGTGTCCCTATGTACAAGGAACACAGATCGGGCTCCTCCTCTCCAGAGACAGGACGCTGTCTCTGTGTAAATCGGCAATGAGAGATGATCTATGAGATCATCTCTCATTCGCCGCACAGATCGCATCGCAAACGGCCACTCTGACTGGCCGTTCGCGGCGATCTGTAATTGGCCGTGTCCAAGGGACACGGACAACACAGGGCTTTCCCGCAGCGCGCGCTGGGAACGCCCAAAGGGGCGGCCGTCAAAAGACGGCATGTTGGATATTCAGACCCGCGCTGGTGCCGTCATTTGACGATAGCGCGGGTCTGAAGTAGTTAAAGCTGAATTCCAGGTATGAATATTTTTGCATAGCTACATGGACAGCATGGTCCCAGCTGGATCAATGTAACACGAGTCTGAAACTATTCAGTTGTTTGTTTTTTCAATTGTTTTGATCAAATCACAATCACACATCAATCAGATAGTTAAAAAAAAATAAAAAATCGAAGTGCGTTTAGCCGCCATTGGAAATCGCCTTATCCTTTAACCATCTGGTTGCTCCCCCTTTACACAAAACCTTGTTTATCCATCACACTGAAGTTGTCCAATCACCTCCCTTCCTGTCCTTTCTTCCTGCATACCACACGGCTTTCCCATCATCCTTTGCTGCTCTATTGTAGCTTCTAGGGCCTATTTCTTGCATTGATCCTGAGGCCTTGGCGGCTGTTGTTATGGTAACCGGAGCATAGAACGGTGACGTCCTCATTATGTTCGGCATTGTTGTGCTTACTAGTGGAGTAACGTCTCTATCTCAGGGCCGTGGACAGCTCTGTCTGATGACCGGCCTTTTGTTCCTGAGAGTTATTTTTAATACTGTACAGTAGTTACCAAGGGAGACCTGAAATATGGCAGGCGCTTTCCCCTGACATTCACCGATCGATCGATGCCCTCCCCTGGTATGTCAGCACACAGTCTCTAAAAGAAATCTATAGCCTGCTTACAGTTTTTTTCTGTATATATTGTGGGAGATTATCTTCTGGGGATCACCTTTTCTGGAAAATAAGGTCAGCATGCAGGTAGTTTCTTTAACCCCTTCAATACCGGGCTTTTATACCCACCTCCATACCGCGCCTATTCTGGCACTTCTCTCCTACATGTACAAATCATCATTCTTTTGCTAGAAAATTACGCAGTACCCCCAAACATTGAGGGCCGGATTCAGATACATTTGATGTATCTGTCCGGCAGCGTACAGGCCCGGATTTCCCACAAGGCCACCACGGCCAGGCCTTGGGGCGGCAGGGCGCCAAGGGGCAGCAGCAGCATGGAGTCCCCTGTTTCCTGTCCCTGCCGCCGATGTACACAGTGAGAGGGGTGAGCTGTGCTCTACCCATCTCAGCTGTGACAGGAGTTCTAGCACAGTGCAAGGACTCATGTTTTTGGAGATGACAGGGTTAAAAAAGAGAACCTTTCACCTCCAATTGCTATCACACAGGGAATTATTTTTTCCTGTGTGATAGCAATAAAGTTAAAGCGGAGCTCCACCCTGATTTTTTTTTTTTTTCAAAAATCTAAAAAAAAAAAAAAAAAAATTAAATGGAATTTTTTTAAAAAAATACTCACCCTAAATAGGCTGTTGCTATGCGGAAGTCCCGAATCTGCCCTCATGATCCGCGGTGTGGTTTTCTTCCTCCTCTTCTTCTCGGTGTCTTCTTGTGAATGGGCCGCGCTGCATTCTGGGAACTGTGTGTATCCCAGAAAGCAGCCGGACCATTCACAAAGCGACGCGCTGCTCGCACATGCGCAGTAGGAAACGGGCAGTGAAGCCGCACGGCTTCACTGCCTGTTTCCCTGACTGTGGATGGTGGTGCCGGGATCAAGGATCGGCATCGGCGGGGACCGTCAGCGCGGGCGCCTAGGAGAGGTAAGTGTCCTTATTCAAAGTCAGCAGCTACACTGTTAGTAGCTGCCGACTTTGGGAAAAAAAATAAAAAATGCGGGTGGAGCTCCGCTTTAAGTGAAAAAATTATTGATAAAAAATAATTAAAAAGTAAAGAATATAAAAAAAAAAATATTAAAAATAATAAGGTAGTTATACAAAAATAAAAATAAGTAAACGACAAGCTGCAAATAAAAAAAAGTTAAAAAAAAGTGAACTAATCGTGCCGCCCCTGCCATCTGGTTGCAATTCTCTGTTGATTTTGGGGGGGGGGGGGGTGGTTTGGTTGGCGGGGAGGGGGGTGCATTGCGGAACCTGGCCTTGGGGCGGCAGGGAGAGCAAATCCGGCCCTGGCGGCGTAGCGTATGCTGTTTACGCCGCCGCAAATATTATGGGCAAGTGCCTTATTCAGAAAGCACTTGCTCCATAATATGTAAATGAATCATGACCCTACGTAATTGACGTTTTTTTTCGGACGGCGCATGCGTGATCGTTCCCATTGCGCATGCGCGAAATCACGTCGCTTTTTATCAATGTAAACGACGTGTACGTAACTAACGTCGAGCCCCATTCCCAAGCGATTTACGCAAACGACGTAACCGACGTACAATTCGACGCTGTCCCGACGTCCATACTTAACATTGGCTACGCCTCCTATAGCAGGGGTAAACTTACGCCGCTATAACGCTAACGCAAACGACGTAAACTACGACGGTTGGCCGCAAGTACGTTCGGGAATCGCCGTAAATAGCTCATTTACATATTCGACGTGTAAAACGACTGAAACGCCACCTGGCGGCCAGCCTAAAAATTGCAACTAATATACGACTGTGTAACAAAATTACGCCGCTCGTATATTAGCAGAATTCCGGCGTATCTTCTTTTCTAAATAGCAAAAAAAGATACGCCGTCTATTCTTAGTATTTACGCAGCGTATCTCTTGATACGCTGACGTAAATATTTTCTGAATCCGGCCCTATATATGTTTTTTTAGCAGACACCCAAGGGAAAAAAAAGAACGGTCATTGCAACGTTTTATATTACACGGTATGTGCGCAATCATTTTTCAAACGCCTTTTTTTTCATCACCACGGCTCACACGAATCCGGTATCTCTGCAGGGTGGATGGAACAGGAGCGACCTCCGGACTGCCGCTGGACAGTGAAGGGAATCTGTCAACAGCTGTCCTTCCAAATATCCACCAGATCAGGCTGCGACTCAGCCGCAGCTCACCCTGTAACAGATTCCCTGCATGCAGATCCACGTTGATCCCAAGAGAGCGCGCCAGACCTCAAGCCTTCCCTCTTATAGTCCCTCCCAGCGGTCTGCTCTTCTCCATCAGCCAGCTGCAGTGTTGCCAACCTACCAGATTGAAATTTACTGACATGTCACCAGGCCCGGACTGGCAAATACCCGGTGGGCCGTGGGCCGCAGGTCACGTCTCTGTAATGTAGAAGGGGTCTGTATGGGCTGTATTGTAGAGGGGGCTGTAATGTAGGGGGGTCTGTAATGTAGGGGGGTCTGTATTGTAGAGGGGGTCTGTAATGTAGGGGGGTCTGTACTGTAGGGAGGGGGTCTGCACTGTAGGGAGTGGGTCTTACTGTACTGTACTATGGGGGTCTGTGTAACATGCAGGGGGTCCAGAACTGTTAGGGGGGTGTCTGTGTAACAAACTGTGGGGGGTTGTGTAATGTAAAGGGGTCCAGAGGTGCAGTGCTATGTAATGTAAAGGGGTCCAGATGTGCAGGGTACTGTTTAATGTAAAGGGGCCCAGAGGTGCAGGGTGCTGTGTAATGTAAAAGGGTCCAGAGGTGCATGGTGCTGTGTAATGTAAAGGGGTCCAGAGGTGCAGGGTGCTGTGTAATGTAAAGGGGCCCAGAGGTGCAGAGTGCTGTGTAATGTAAAGGGGTCCAGAGGTGCATGGTGCTGTGTAATGTAAAGGGGTCCAGAGGTGCATGGTGCTGTGTAATGTAAAGGGGCCCAGAGGTGCAGGGTGCTGTGTAATGTAAAAGGGTCCAGAGGTGCATGGTGCTGTGTAATGTAAAGGGGTCCAGAGGTGCAGGGTGCTGTGTAATGTAAAGGGGCCCAGAGGTGCAGAGTGCTGTGTAATGTAAAGGGGTCCAGAGGTGCATGGTGCTGTGTAATGTAAAGGGGTCCAGTGGTGCAGGGTGCTGTGTAATGTAAAGGGGTCCAGAGGTGCAGGGTGCTGTGTAATGTAAAGGGGTCCAGAGGTGCAGGTTGCTGTGTAATGTAAAGGGGTCCAGAGGTGCAGGGTGCTGTGTAATGTAAAGGGGTCCAGAGGTGCATGGTGCTGTGTAATGTAAAGGGGTCCAGAGGTGCAGGGTGCTGTGTAATGTAAAGGGGTCCAGAGGTGCATGGTGCTGTGTAATGTAAATGGGTCCAGAGGTGCAGGGTGCTGTGTAATGTAAAGGGGTCCAGAGGTGCAGGTTGCTGTGTAATGTAAAGGGGTCCAGAGGTGCAGGGTGCTGTGTAATGTAAAGGGGTCCAGAGGTGCATGGTGCTGTGTAATGTAAAGGGGTCCAGAGGTGCATGGTGCTGTGTAATGTAAAGGGGTCCAGAGGTGCAGGGTGCTGTGTAATGTAAAGGGGTCCAGAGGTGCATGGTGCTGTGTAATGTAAAGGGGTCCAGAGGTGCAGGGTGCTGTGTAATGTAAAGGGGTCCAGAGGTGCAGGTTGCTGTGTAATGTAAAGGGGTCCAGAGGTGCAGGGTGCTGTGTAATGTAAAGGGGTCCAGAGGTGCATGGTGCTGTGTAATGTAAAGGGGTCCAGAGGTGCAGGGTGCTGTGTAATGTAAAGGGGTCCAGAGGTGCATGGTGCTGTGTAATGTAAAGGGGTCCAGAGGTGCAGGGTGCTGTGTAATGTAAAGGGGTCCAGAGGTGCAGGTTGCTGTGTAATGTAAAGGGGTCCAGAGGTGCAGGGTGCTGTGTAATGTAAAGGGGCCCAGAGGTGCAGGGTGCTGTGTAATGTAAAGGGGCCCAGAGGTGTAGGGTGCTGTGTAATGTAAAGGGGTCCAGAGGTGCAGGTTGCTGTGTAATGTAAAGGGGTCCAGAGGTGCAGGGTGCTGTGTAATGTAAAGGGGCCCAGAGGTGCAGGGTGCTGTGTAATGTAAAGGGGCCCAGAGGTGCAAGGTGCTGTGTAATGTAAAAAGGTCCAGAAGTGCGTGCTATGTAATGTTAAGGGATCCAGAGGTGCAGGGTGCTGTGTAATGTGTAATGTAAAGGGGTCCAGAGGTGCAAGGTGCTGGAACCCCACATCCCATCATTAACCGCCACAGGCACTCAGATAGTCTTGTCTGGCTCCAGACCAGAACTGTGCATGCCATATTTTTTTACTGAAAACCCTTTCCTGTCACTGCCATTTACTAAATACTGACGGTTGGGAACACTGGCCAGCTGGTAGTTGTAGTTTCACATAATACAGCCAGAGGGTGAATCCTATATATATGGACTACATGTCCCAAGATGCTTTGCTCTGTTTTGTTTCTGATTAAGAAAGTAACAGGACATCCCACACTGGAACACTAGAGGGAAACAGCTCCCCCAAAACAATGCCACACAGCGTCTCCTGATCACAGGAATCCAGCTCCTGGCTACACTTACACATTACTTGGCATGATGCACTTAACATGAAAAACACAGCCAGTGCTTAGTTTGCTCTAAAAATAAATATCACCGAAGGTAGAAAAACAAAGGCTTGCAATGCAGTCAGATTTCTCTTCTGCGGTCTAATTTCCCTGTAATTTCCCTGGGACTCCTCTGGCGCTTTCACAAAAGCGCCGAAGGCTGCTGTTGACGCCAAAAAGCTGCGTGTAACGTCTTATATTTAATGCAAATAAAGCTGGCTTATTTTAGAAGTACTACAACATGCCAAGGGGAGCGGATATCATCCAGGGGAGGACGTTGGCGGTTCTGGGCCTCCTGCCAAAAATAGAAGCTCGCTCTCCCGCTCGGAGGCAAGCGCCAAGAGCAATTTTAATGGTGCGCACTAATAAACTCCTGAACCTGAAATGGTTGTGAAGAGCGGGGGATCGTTGTGCTGCAAGGATCAGCCCTGAGCGTGGAGCTTGTTAATGGGTGTTCCTGAGTGGAGGAATAAAATCCCCGACTCACAAGGCAATTCTCCCGGCGGATGGGGGAACAAGCAGGGTGTTTAATCCAGGAGATGGATAAAGGCGTCATGGTGGGTTTACAATAGAATATAACAAAACAAGCAATTTTTCCTATAACTACCCAAAAGAGATTTTTATAAACTGCAACAAAATCCTTCTGTTCTGTTGATTTATTCATTATATTAAAAGTGGTAATGTCCCCCCTCCAAAAAAATAAAAATAATAATATCCCTGGCTCCGGAACTGCGCATGTGATGGTACCCGAGCTGTGCTATTAGTGATCAGCTGAGCTTGGCTTGGCCTCGGCTCTCTGCAGATACAGGTGCGTGGTGACGTCATGAAATGTTAACAACCATCCATACTGAAGCATTCCCCATTACATTACGGTCTGCAGCATTCTCTTTTACATCAGGGTCTGCAGAGTTCCCCCTTGCACTGTAAGGGGGAAAGCTGTGGACTCTGATGTAAAGGGGAACCCTGAAGTAAGTAGGCATGTGCATTTCGTTTCGTTCCAAATCGAAATTCGGACACATTTTTCATTATTCGGACATTCGGATGCATACGAATTCCCAAATCGCAATATTAATGAATTTACCGAATCCGAATCGAAAACCCGCGGACGAAATTCTATCGGAATTCGAAAAAAAAAAATTCTATTCAAAAAGAGACTATTTGTTTTCTAATCCGGTCTAAGGGCCAGATTCTCAGTGGCGTTACGACTGAGTATCTCAGATACCCCGTCGTATCGCCGTTTTTTTTGTCTCGTATCTATGTGAGTGATGCTTAGCATCACTTTTGCATAGATACGCTTCTACATCCGACAAGTGTAAAACCATTACACTTGCGGATCGTAGGTGTAATGACAACTCCGGCCACTAGGTGGCCTTTACGTTGTTTTCTCATTTGCCTATGCAAATGAGGCTACTACGCCGATTCCTGATCGCTTTTACGTCGCCCCGTCGTCGCGTACGTCGTTTTCGCCCACGTAAGGTTACCCCTGCTAATATGAGGGGTAACCTTACGAAGTACCGTCGGATGCCGTCGGGTGCCGTCAGATGCCATGTTAAGTATGGCGTCGGGTCAGCGTCGGCTTTTTCCGTCGCTAACGTAGTTTTACTAACTCGTTCGCGAATAGGGCATTGCGTAGTGACGATCGCGTAGTTTTGACGTCGGTTTCAACGACGCTTTCCGACGTGAGCTGGAGCATGCGCACTGGGCTTTTTCCCTGGCCGGCGCATGCGCAGTTCAATCGACGCGGGGGCGCGCTTTATTTAAATACAAGCCGCCCCCTTTGAATTACGCGGCCTTACACTGGGCCATTTACACTACGCCTCCGCAAACTACGGAGCAAGTGCATGGAGAATACGGCACTTGCTCTAGTAAGATGCGGCAGCGTAGTGTAAATGGCTTACGCTACGCCGCCGGAATTATGTGAGAATCTGGCCCTATTTGTTTTCTAATCCGGTCGAAATATTTTTGATTTTTTCGAAATTCGGTCGAAAACGAACGAATTCCAAAAACGAATTCAACACACGTAACGAACCTGATTACACGATTACTTTACATAAAACATGCCCGTCCATTTGAATTAGGCGCGCTTATGCCGGGACATTTACGCTACGCCGCCGTAACTTAGGACGCAAGTGCTTTGAGAATACTGCACTTGCGTCCAAAGTTGCGGCAGGGTAGCGTAAATACGATACGCTACGCCCGCTCAGAGTAACGCCGCCCTACGTGAATCTAGGCCGTTCTCTTTTACTCGGATTGGAATTCCGATGTGATTTTGGTCGGACAAAGGTCCGATCGTGTGTACGGGGCTTTAGAAAGCGTTATTTTTTGTCCTATTTTCTGATCGTAGGTTCTAAGCATAATGCCGCGTACACACGGTCGTTTTTTGTGATGAAATAAAACGACGTTTTTTAAAAAACGTCATTTAAAATGATCGTGTGTGGGCAAAACGTCGTTTTATGTCTTCAAAAAAAAACGACCAAAAAAAAATTCGAACATGCTTGAATTTTTTATGTCGTTTTTCAGAATGTCCTCTTTTGTGTCATAAAAAATGATGGCGTGTGGGCAAAACGACGTTTAAAACAACGTTTTTAAACCCTCGCATGCTCAAAAGCAAGTTATGAGACGGGAGCTTGAATGGAACAGAGTGCCGTCGAACGTGGTGTACGTAACCGCGCTTTGCAAGAGCATTTTCAGAAAACGATGGTGTGTGGGCAACGTCGTTTTTTAAAATGAAGTTTGAAAAACGTTGTTTTGTTTCGTGAGATAAAATGACGTTTTTTTACATCACAAAAAGTGATCGTGTGTACGCGGCATAAGGCATTGTATTAGAATAAAAAGGGGCACTCCCAGGTTTTGGCATTAGGGTACATTAGCAGCTCATTTCAATGAGTAGCATATTAATGCAACGCACGTTAACACGCCGCAAAGAAGAGAGCGGTCCCTTTGCGTTCTTTCTATTTGATTTTTTATTCCCTTTCTGTGTGCTGCTGATTTAAAATTCTCTCTTTACTTGTTATGTCTTTTTCCCTTTTCTGTGAGAAAATAGTAAAATAAAGAGGGGCCATTTTTTGGTTCAAGAACAGGTCCGGTATAGTTGTAATTTGCTTCTATCTTTGCGGTGCGTTAACATACGTGTTGAAATGAACGGGCTTCCAAAAGAAACTCAACGCACTGAAAATCAGACATGCGCTATCAGTGCTGGCGGTCTGGGACAAGGTCATCCAGAACCCAGGGTGAACATGCCAAACTGCGCAAAGATGAAGGAGCATTATGGGCCAGATTCAGGTAGATGGGCGAATCTTTAAGTTGGAGTAACGTTTCTCATTTACGTTACTCCGGCGAAATTTTAGGAGCAAGTACTGTTATTCACATAGCACTTGCTCCTAAAGTTGCGGCGGCGTAGCGAAAATGAGCCGGCGGAATTTAAATTGGGCGGGTAGGGGGCGTGTATTATTATAACTAGGCGCGATCCCGCGGCGAACGTACTGCGCATGCGTCGACTGTCAGTGCGCATGCTCCAAATTCTGTCAGTGAACGTCAATGACGTCAATCCCCATTCACGGACGTTTTACGCAAACGACTCAAATTTTTTTTTTTCGACGCCATGACGACGGCCATACTTAACATAGGATACTCCACTAGGGGGCTGCTTTATCTTTACGCCGCGTATCGCTTACGGAAACGTCGGAAAGTCACTGCGTCGCGCCCGAATACGATCGTGAATTTCCGATTCCCGCTGATTAACATATTCTCAGCGTTAATCAGCGGGAACACCCCGCGCAACATTTTTAAAATTGAAGTTACGATACGACGGGAAATACAATTACGCCGCTCGTATAGGAACTCCAACCCGGCGTTTCTTGTTTTCTGACTAAAGAAAACAGAAACGCCGGCTCAAAGTGAGAGTTAGGCTGGAGTATCACTGATACTCCAGCCTAACTCTACCTGAATCTGGCCCTATGTGTCAGCAAACCCCACCCCCCCTCCAAAAAAAAAAAATCAAATCTAATCTGCATACTTACCCCTGAGCATAAATACCCCCTCCTCCCAGTACAAATACACCCCCTACTGAAATCCCCCCTCACCATGAATCGCCCCCCCCCCCCAAAAAAAAGTTTTCCCTTACATAAGAGTCCCCAGGGTTCCCCCTTACATCAAATTCCGTAGAGTTTTCCCTTATATCAGAATCCACAGAGTTTCCCTTATATCCTACCTCACGTGATACCACAGTGCCCAATTTACCTTCCTGCCCACCCATTGTCCTGGCCCTGCACGCTATGTTTCAGCAGGGCAACACACTGCAACATACGGGCGTTGGATCTCCGTTTGAGTGCTCTAAGACATATTGGGCCAGATACACATATACGTTGGCCGCCCGCGCGGCGTGTCCCATTTACGCTACGCCGCTGTAAATCACAGCAGCATTTTCCTTATCCTCAAAGAAATGCTGCTGTAACTTACGGCGGCGTAGCGTAAATGGGCCGGCGTTCGCGGGTGTAATTCAAATTTACTAGTGGGGGGCGTGTTTTATTATAATTATGAATGACCCGACGCAAACGACACTTTTTTGTAACTGCGCATGCGCCGGCCGTGGACGTATCCCAGTACGCATGCGTGAAATCACGTCGCAAATAGTCAATGAAAACGACGTGTTCGTAATTTACGCAATTCCCTATTCGCAAACGGGTTACGCAAACGACGTGAACAACGGAAAAATTTGACGCTGGCCCGACGTCCATACCTAACATTGGCTGCACCTCCATATAGCAGGGGTAGCTTTACGCCGGAGATACGCTTACGCAAACGACGTAAATGGAATGCGCCGGCCGCTCGTACGTTCGTGAATTAGGGTAACTCACTCATTTGCATATTCGACGCGGAAATCCGACGGGAGCGCCCCTAGCGTCCAGCGTAAGACTACAACCAAGATACGACGGTGTAATATACTTACGCCAGTCGTCTCTTAGCGTTATTCCGGCGTATCATGTTTTGTGGATACAAAACAATAATACGCCGGCGGGAAATTAGAATTATGCCGGTGTATCTGTAGATACGCCGGTGTAATTCTTTGTGGATCTGGCCTATTGGGGGTTATTTCCAAGTGCAAAGTGCACTTGAAATTGCACTGAAAGTACACTTGGAAGTGCAGTCGCTGTAGATCCAAGGGGGACATGCCAGGAAAATAAAAAAAATTGAATTTTAGCTTGCACATGATTGGATAATAAAATCAGCAGAGCTTCCCCTCAGATTTACAGCGACTTCACTTCCAAGTGCACTTTGCACTCGTAGGGCCCGATTCAGATACCTTTTGCGTATCTGTCCGGCAGCGTAGCGTATGGTGTTTACACTACGCCGCCCCGCCGCAAATATTATGGGCAAGTGCCTTATTCAGAAAGCACTTGCTCCATACTATGCGGCGGCGTAGTGTAAACTGCACGGCGTAAGGCCGCGCAATTCAAATGAATGGAGTGGGGGCGTGATTCATGTAATAATTCATCATCATGACATGATCAAACATGACCCCACGTCATTCACGTTTTCTTTGGACGGCGCATGCGCCCTCCGTGGACGTTCCCAGTGCGCATGCGCAAAATCACATCGATTTTTATCAATGTAAACGGCGTGAACGTCGAGCCCCATTCCCGAACGAGTTACGCAAATGACGTAGCCGACGGCAAATTCGACGCGGTCCCGACGTCCATACTTAACATTGGCTGCGCCTGCTATAGCAGGGGTAACCTTACGCCGTCTAACGCTTACGTAAACGACGTAAAAAACGACGCGCCGTCGCAAGTCCGCTCGTGAATCGCCGTATCTTTCTCATTTGCATAGGCAAATGAGAAATCAACGTAAACGCCACCTAGCGGCCAGCGTAATAATGCAACTAAGATCCGACGGTGTAAGAGAATTACGCCGCTCGTATCTTAGAAGAAAGCCGGCGTATCTTCTTTTCAGAATAGCAAAAAAAGATACGGCGGCTATTCTTAGTATTTACGTGGCTTATCTATAGATACACTGCGTAAATAGCTTTCTGAATATGGCCCGTAGTTTGCACTTGTAGTGCAAAGTGGATTTGCCTTTCGTAAATAACCCTCAATATTTTCCTTACCAAGCATTGAAGTTGTGCATGCATCACTGCAACATGGAAGTATAAAGGGGTCCTTAAAGCGGAGCTCCGCCTAAAAGGGGAAGTTACGCTTGTTTGTAACCTCCCTTCCTCCGCTGCCACATTTGGCACTTTTTTGGGGGAGGCGGATACCTGGTTTTGACGGGTACCTGCTCCCACTTCCGCCTAAGATCAACTTGGCGATCGGAACTGGAAGTTCAACCCCCCTCCCTACAGTCTTCTGGGACACATCACAGATCCCGGGTGACTATCAGACCATTCACAAGACGCGGTGTGGCTTTCACATGCACAGTAAGAAACCGGCTGTGAAATGCTGTGAAATGCTGGCACCTGCACCCAAAGCCAATTGAGGGCATCGCTGGATCCTAGGACAGGTAAGTGCCCCTATATTATACAGTATTTGTAGCTGCTGACTTTTTTTTTGGGGGGGGGGGCCTGGAGCTCCTCTTTAAAGATGTTGTACACCCTGGACAACCACGTTTACCTACAAGTAAGCCTAGATTAAAGGGTCACTAAAGGAAAAACTTTTTTTTAGCTAAATAGCTTCCTTTACCTTACTGCAGTGCTGTTTTCATGTTCTCATTGTTTGTTTTTGCTTTGATGTTGCTGTAATTCCTCTCTGTTCTGAACACTTCCTGGTTGTCTGTTTTCTGATAACCACAGTACTGGGAGATTTCTCACTGTGGTCACTAATCAAGGAGGTGTGTGTAAAACCCCTCATCACCAATCCAGTTTCGTTTTACAAACCATCACTGCCCTCTATTGGCTCTCTGGCTCTGTACATCAGAGAGACAGGAAACAACAGCAAAAACTAAACTGAAAGTGCAGGTACATTATATGATTGATTTTTATCTATTTTTAATCATTTTTAAAAGGAATCAGTTAACTATTATGTCTCTATACCCTGTAAACAGTCATTTCAGCAAAAAAAATAAAAAATTCCTTTACAACTCCTTTAACCACTTAAGGACCGCCTACTGTACATTTACGTCAGCAGAATGGCACGGCTGGGCACATCAACGTATATATACACGTTGGTTTCTAGTACCCACCCGTGACCCGGTCCGAAGCTCCGGGACCGCGGACCCGATCGCCGCTGGAGTGCGGCGATCGTTCCCCAGAGCTGAAACACGGCTTCCCCGTGCTTCACTGTGGCCGCAGCATCGATCGCGTCATCCCTGTTATAGGGGGACGTGATCGATGACGTCACACCTACAGCCACACCCCCCTACAGTTGTAAACACACACACAGGGAACACATATCCCCTACAGCGCCCCCTTGTGGTTAACTCTCAAACTGCAACTGTCATTTTCACAGTAAACAATGCAATTTAAATGCATTTTTTGCTGTGAAAATTACAATTGTCCCAAAAATGCGTCAAAATTGTCCGAAGTGTCGGTACTTGTACTCGGTCTTAAAAAAGTGGTATCGGGACAACCCTACTTTCAATGCATTGATATTTATGGGGGAACTCTAGCCTTTCAATGTGCACTGCTCAATCCAGACAAATGGAAGTGAGGGGAAAAATTGTCACATGAATTGTGACATGCAAGTTAAATCTGTCGCACACAATGTTGGTTTATATTGTGAAAGATATTTTACAGTAATGGTGATTCTTTTTGATTATTTTCCCACTTAACCCTTGCTCCCCTTTAGGTTGGATTCACACCGCAGGGGTCCGGTGTGTCCCTGTTCACCATTTTAGGTCCGATTTTGCTCCGAATTTTTGGCTGATTTCAGACCTGAAATGGACCAGAAGATGCACAGGACTTCTGTGCAATTCGCTCCAGAGCCGCTCTGGATATGTGTGAACAGACTCCATTGAGAGCCATCACAATCTCCTGACAATGCGAATCGGATGCGAGGAAAACCGCATCCAATTCGCAATAGTGTGAACCCAGCCTTAGGTAAGCAATAGGGGTTGATATATGTGTCCTTCTAGGTGTCATGTATTTTCCACATTATTTTTCAGCCTGGAGCAGCTGGGATTTAACACCCTGCTACAACTGATGATCGGAGTTCCTCTGGAGATGGTACACGGGGTCCTGCGGATAGGTTTTCTGTATCTAGCCGGGGTGTTGGCAGGTGGGCACGTATGTCTGTCACTTACACACTTCTTTCCTTTTATTTTAACCTGTTGCCGTCCACATAAAGTATATGTGCGGTGGCAAAAAGGGTGTCGCACATATGTACCAAGGTTTCAGTGCTTAGCGCATGCTCCCAGCACAGTGACTGAGCTGTCAAAGACAGTTCCTGGTTTTTAGTAATGACGATGGGAATGTTGTTGGACTCGATTCCATGCATGAGCAGATGTGTTGAAGGGCTGTGCCAGGCCCACTAGAGGCCTTCAGCACATCTGCACATGCTCAGGTTTTCCTGCTCACATGTGTAAAGACATGGTAGTGGCATAGTGAAGGAGGTCCCCTACTTCCATGAAACTTGGTGCATGGGCAGATGTGCCGCAGGGCTCTGCCAGATCCCAAAGACTGGGCAGGTTCATTTGGCACATCTGTGCCAAAAAAGATGGCAGCACTGGAGAAGGGGCTGAGGCGTGCATTAAGTTGACTGAAATTCCTCTTTAAAGTCACTCTTCCCATTCACCGTATACCAGTGTGATCTATCTATCTATCTTGAATGTTTAGCATACTTACCAACATTATGGTCCCAGACAAACCCCACCTACTGTCTTAATTTCACCCATCCACTTTCTGAATAGTCAAGCTCAAATCACACCCTCTTTGTGGGTTAGTCTCACCCATAACCTGCCTTTAAATATGTGGTGACTGCCCACCACGCCCTCTTGGGTTGATTCCACCCCGCCCCACCTTTAAATATGCTGGGACCAGACAATTATGACCCCTATCGCCTATTACGTTTGGTGCTGTGATCCTGGGGCATGGCCAGGGACACAGCATTGGTGATATAGAGAACAAAGATGTTGGACTGTTCTAGAAAATCCACAACAGTGAACCTCTGTGCTACATCAATCTACTTTCCTTTCTCTTTTCCCTTCTTTCCTTCCACTCCTTTCTTTTCCCTTCCTTTCATTTCATTTGCTTTCCTTTCCCTCTTCCCTTCCCTTTCTTTCTTTTTTCTCCCTTTCCTTCTGTCCTTTCTTTTCCTTTCCCCTTCCTTTTATTTACCTTTCCTTTTCCCTCCTTTTTCTTCTTTCCTTTCATTTCCTTTCTCCCTTTGCTTTCTTTCCCCCTTCCTTTTTTTTTCCTTTTCCCTCCCCTTTCTTCTTTCCTTTCGTTTCCTTTCCTTTTCTTTGCCTTCTCCCTTTTTTTCCTTTCTTTCCCCTATTCGTTTTTCTTTTTTTTCCTTTTCTTTCCTTCTTCCTACCCTCCATTTTCTTCCTTCCTTTCCTTTCCCTTTTTGTTTTGTTTTGTAGACATGTGCAATTTTTTTCCTTACGAATACGTTTTTCGTCATTATTCGTTATTTTTGTTGATTCGTTTACCTACGAATAAATGAATGGTTTAGCGCAAATAATAACGAATAACGATATTTCCAAAATTAACGAATATGGAAAACTACGAAAATACGAAACTACTAAATGTAAAAGAACAACACAACGAAAGAAAAAAGAAACAAAAACATAGAAATAATGAAAATACCGAACACAAAAAAAAATAAAAAATCATAATTACGAAAAATAAACGAAAATGCAAACTTACTAATATTCGAAGAACGAAAAGAAAACAACCGAAATGCCGAACAAAGAATAAAAAACGAAAAGCAAAACTAACGAAAAATAAATTACGAATCTTCGGAAAACGGAAAACGAATATACGTAATAACGTAAATTGACTTTCATTAGTACTGTGATCAATAGCCACTCAGCGCTGTCCCTTCCCCTGAAGAGGTTTGTTCCTTCCCCCAATGAGCTTCTTTCTTATTACCTAGTGGCTCCTTGACCTTGTGTCTTTATCTGTGTTAGACTGCAGTGCATTCCATCCAGAGTCCAGGGTGTGTTTGGGTAGGTTGCACCGGTTTTGTGGATCTGTCAAGTCATTTGCAGTAAATTACGATGTTTTACAAAATTTCGACGAGTAGTGTGTCGAATAAACGTAAAATGTATTTAACAGAATTACGAATGCAAAAAAATCTACAAAAGAACGTTGTTACAATCAAATGAAATTAGACACGAAAATACGAATGATCATAAAGCAACGAAGATTTATTTCTTACGAAAATACAAACGCGGCATGATGGAAAATATAATGTAAATACGAATATCAAAACAACGAAAAATAAACCAACGTAAAAACGAATGAACGAATAAATTCATTGTAAAAATACGAATGAGGCAGAATACAACATTTAACGAAAATACTAATCTCGAATCAACGAAAAATAAACTAACATAAAAAAACGGAAACGGAAAAAAAAGTGTTACGAAAATACTAAAGAGTACGAATACGATAACTAACGTCTTACGAAATTACGACTCGTTAGGAATTACGATAAACGACCAGAAACAAAACAGAAATAAACGAAAATTTTTGTTGTGCACATGTCTATTGTTTTGCTTTTCCCTTCCCTCCATTTTCTTCTTTCCTTTGCCTTCTCCCTTTTTTTCCATTTCCTTCCCTTTCCTTTCCCCATTCCTTTTCTTTTTTCTTTTTCTTCCTTCCTTACTTTTCTTTTCCCTTCCCCCCTCTCTCCCTTTGCTTCATTTCTTTTTGTCTTTCCTTCCTTCCTTCTTTTTCCTGATGAAAAGGACACACTGATATTATCACTCTTCTTTTCCCAGGATCCCTTGCTGTTTCCGTCACAGACATGAGAGCTCCTTTGGTCGGGGGTTCCGGTGGGGTTTACGCCCTCTGTTCTGCCCACCTTGCTAATGTTGTCATGGTAAGTGTTAGGTTGATAAAAGAAGCAGGGCCAGATCAGCCATGTAAGTAAAGCATGGCTGAAAAACATCCCTAAGAAAAAAAGTGGTGGAGTTAAATGCCTCGTTTCCACTGAGCGGATCGGTTCGGTACGGTTCGGTACGCTATTTTGGGTGTTTCCATTATGAAAGCATACCGTAAAACCGAACTGTACTGCAGCAGCAAGGGTCCTGCTTCAGATGAGGGACCAGAGAGAGTGGAACGGTTCCGGTTAGGGCGGACCTACAAATGCATCTCACTGATTGGTGGATGCGCTAGGAATTTTTTCTAAACCCTGAATGGTCCCACATGGTCCGATTTGCAGTGGAAACACTCACGCGATTAGACCCGCCCTATCCGAACCGCTCCAAAATTACTGACCCGACCCGATCCGTGCAGTGGAAACGAGGCATAAGTCTAAGTTCACCTTTAAAAAAAATAACAAATGCCCATATTTTTCCAGATTGTCCAGAAGATAGCGAGCTTCACTGTAGTAGCAGTAGGTAGTACAGCGAATCTCTGCTCCCAGAGGGATCGGTCAGGTATGGTGTATGGATAGTTACATGTCCAAAGACATGCTGGTAGGTTAATTGGATCCTGTCCAAATTGGCCCTGTATATATGTGTGTATGACTGTGTGTCCCAAGCGTGTCAAGATCCTATGGGGTAAATGACCGCACCAGCCAGGAAGACACTGGCTGAAAAAAGCGCCTAGAGGCGATTCAGTTTCTTTGTGCAGCACTATACAAGTCATTCATTCATTGGTGCAATGCATGAATCTATCTATTGGCGATAGACAGGTGAAGGAAAGAAGGGGCGGCACTCCTGCCCCCTTTATGGATGCGCCGCCACTGGTAGACACCCAGGGACAGGGGGCCAGATTCTCAGCTGAGATACGCCGTCGTATCTCTGTTTCTGGCCCTGGGTATCTATGCCACTGATTCTTAGAATCAGTTACGCATAGATATTGCTTAGATCCGACTTGCGTAAGTCACTTACACCGTCGGATCTACGTTGTAATGTTACGCTGGCCGCTAGGTGGCGTTGCCGTTGATTTCTTCGACGAATATGCAAATGAGCCTGATACGCCGATTCCCGAACGTATTTGTGCGCCGTCATCGTAGTTTACGCCGTTTCCGTAAGCGTAAGGTTACCCCTACTATATGAGGGGTAACCTTGCGTAGGTCCGGCGTACACCATGTTAAGTATAGATGTCGGGACAGCGTTGTGTGTTTACGTCGTTTACGTAACTCGTCGCGAATAGGGCTGTGCGTTAATTACGTAGACGTCGAAACCAATGTATTTGCGGCGTACTATGGAGCATGCGCACTGGGCTACGTTTACGGCCGGCGCATGCTCAGTTCGTTCGGCGCGGGGGCGCGCTTAATTTAAATACAGGCCGCCCCCTTTGAATTACGTGGGGATACGCCGGGCCATTTACACTACGCCACCGCAAATTTCGGAGCAAGTGCTTGGAGAATACGGCACTTGCTCCTGTAAGTTGCGGCGGCGTAGTGTAAATAGATTACGCTACGCTACGCCGCCAGATATGAGAATCTGGCCCAGGAAGAAGCTTGAAAATAAGAAATTTAATGCAGCGACGACACCAAGCACTAGTGCAATACATTACATTATTAGTTGGGTTTAGATACACTTTAATTGTCTTATTAACAGAAGTGCTGACAATATCTCTGCAAGACTGTCTAATATAGGGAATAATGGGAAAGGACTGCAATGTATAATAGATAAAAGCCATCTCTCCTGATATCAGAGATTCTGTGTCACCGTCTGCGCGGTCCGTGACATGAAAGGAGGTGACGGTTCAGACAGCGGAGGGATGAAGTACACTGACTGAAGCTGACAGGGCACAGAGCAAAGACTGGATTTACATTGCTAGAGAGCGCGACACAATGATTATATTATATATGAGGGGACCTGAAGCAGAAGGAAGAAAGTTGTGTTATCACAGGGAGGCTATCCATCTTCTCAGGGCTTGTCAGGCTACTCACAACACAGGCAGATATCACAGATATTATCCCTCTTCATAAACTGGGGCCTGTCAATGTTACCATAGCAACGCCAGCCTGATGTAAAGTAATATTGCCCAAAACCTTGCCATTTTACCATAGTAACAGCGCTCTGATGTAGAGTAAATTAATTGGGGCTTTTTATGCTACCATAGCTACATGATGTAAAGTACAACGCAAATTAATTTAGGCTTTCTATGTTACCATAGCAACAGCAGCCTGATGTAAAAGTAATATTATTTGGGGAATTTACTTGTTACTATAGCAATAGCATTGAGATGTAAAGGAACAGAGCATTGGTGATATGATATAATAGAGTAAGACCCCTTTCACACTGAAGGCGCTTTTCAGGTGTTTAAGCGCAAAAATAGTGTCTGTAAAACGCCTAAAAAGCACCTCTTTCACACTGGGGTGGTGCGCTTGCAGGACGGAAAGAAAAGTTCCTGCAAGCCGCATCTTTGGGGCGGTGCGGGAGCAGTGTATACAAAGCTCCTACACCGCCTATGCCATTGAAAAAAATTAGGCAGCGCTGCCGAAGAACCTGCAAAGTGATTCGGCAGTGATGTTTTTTCGGGCACTTTTAGCCCCTTGTTAACCCCCTTTTTGGGGTTAAAACCGCCCGCTCCTGCCTGCACAGCGGCGGTAAAGTTTTAGCGGGGCTTTAACGCTAACGCTCGGGTGGTCTTAGTGTGAAAGTAGACTCTGAGTGCTTTCACACTGGGGCGCTGCACTTTCAGGACGTCAAGAAAAGTCCTGCAAGCAGCTTCTTTGAGGCGCTTTAGAAGCGGTGTATACAGTGTTTTGAAATCAATGGGCAGCACCGACAAAGCGCCTGCAAGGCACCACGCCAGCGGTGCTCTGTGGTCGCTTTTAACCCTTTATTCGGCCGCTAGCGGGGGTTAAAAGCGCCCCACTAGTGCCCGAAAAAACGCTGGTAAAGTGCCGCTAGTTTTAGCGACGATTTACCGGCGTTTTTCGTGAGGCGGCAGTGTGAAAGGTCTCTTAAATTAATTATAGCAAAGGCCTTTCTGTGTAAACATAGCAAGAGTTTGATGTAAAGAAGTAGGGCTTCTCCCGGGTTACCATGGTGACAGCACTCTATTGTAAAGCGGTTTTAGTGCAGACATTTCTAGGTTACCATGGAAACAAAAAAATAACATAAAGTAGCAGTACTTTCTCATACTGCTACAACAACAATACCCTGTACTGTAAATGAATGCCCATGTAAAACAAACATTACTGAAGGCCTTTCCATATATAACCATAGCAACAGCACCTTGCTGTAAATTAATATCTTTCCGTCTTATCATTGCAACGCCACCTTGTTGTAAAGTTATATTAACTGACACTTTGCCTTGTTACCATAGAAACAACATCTTTTTTTAAACATTGTCACCCTAGAACAGGAAGTATGTTACTAACAGGACCCCTGGGTGGAAATAAAAAAAAAGGAGGAAACGAATGCAGCCACCCAGGGCCGTCTTTAATGTTGATTGGACCCTGTGGGCAAAAAAAATCTTGGTGCCCCCCTATGCAATTTTGCTCTCCACCTGCTCTGAGATATACAATAAATATCAGCTAGACTTAAAAACTGTTTACTGTATCAGATCAGGCAGTGCTTGTGATTGGTTGCCAGAGGTTACAGCACATCATTACCACTTACTGACTGGTTGCTAGAGGTTACAGCACACATTACGGCTCGCTGATTAGTTACCAGAGGTTACAGCATATCATTACCACTTATTGACTGGTTGCTAGAGGTAACAGCACACATTACAGCTCACTGATTAGTTGCTAGAGGTTACAGCACACAATTTTTTCTTGTTGATTGGTTGCTAGAGATTACTGTACAGTAATACTGCTCACTAATTGGTTGCTAGAGTTTACAGCACATCATCTCTTCACAGCAGAGGGGCATGATATATATAAGAATACTGCCTTTATTTACATATGAATGCCGCCAGCCTCAGCTATTTACATATGAATCCCACCACTATTTACATATGAATGCTCTCATTATTTACATATAAATGATGGTTATTTACATGTAAACACAGGGCATGCAGGTGAGTCATCTCTTACACAATAGGGCAGAGCTGGGCAGCATTAGTAGCAGCAATTCACACTGAGATATCAGGACACAGCACAGGACTAAAACTTCAAGGGACAAGGGAATTTACACTGGGATAGTTGGCAAGTATGAGGCAGCTGCTTTGGGCCCCACAACAATGACAGGGCCCAGGGCAGCTTCCACTTTTGCCCTGCCTTAAAGATGGCCCTGCAGCCACCGCATCTACGGACTGATAAACTGTAATGTATGACATGACACAATATCTATTTGGGTTTAGTTACCCTTCAAACTATTCTAATTTTGAAAGTGAGTAGGTACCGTATTTTAGGGGGTGGCAGAGTGAGGGGTACTATAGCAGGTAGAGAGCTCAGAGTGGGTGTCACCACGCAATAGAACAGCGGGTTTGGAAAGTTTTGTTTACCCTCTTTATATAGAATGGGTTCCAGTGTTTTGCTTTGGATTTGGCCAATTAACATCATCTCCTTTTCTGTTACAGAACTGGGCTGGAATGCGCTGCCCTTACAAGGTTCTTCGAATGGTTCTTGCATTGGTTTGTAGTAAGTACATACACACAAAAATAAATATATATACTGTACTGTATCGACTATATTGTCAAAAGTATTGGGACACCTGCCTTTACACACATGGGGCCAGATTCTCAAAAGAGATACGCCGGCGTTTGGTAGGAAACACCGTCGTATATCTCTTTTTTTTACTGGGTATCTATGCGTGTGATTCCTAGAATCACTTACGCATAGATACAGTGAAGAACCGACAGGTGTAAAAACAATTACACCGCTAGGTGGCCTGTACGTTGATTTCTCATTTGCAAATGAGCCTAATCCGTCGTAGTTTACGTAGTTTCCGTACGCGTAAGGCTACCCCTGCTATATGAGGGGTAACCTTACGAAGTTCCGTCGTATGCCATGTTAAGTATGGCGTCGGGTCAGCGTCGTCTTTTTCCGTCGGTTACGTTGTTTTACTAAGTCGTTCGCGAATAGAGATTTACGTAAACGACGCTCACGTCGGTTTTATTCACTTTTTCCGACGTGAGCTGGAGCATGCGCACTGGGCTATTTTTGAGGCCGGCGCATGCACAGTTCGATCGACACGGGGGCGCGCTTAATTTAAATACAAGCCGCCCCCTTTGAATTACGCGGGGATACGTAGAGCCATTTACACTACGCCGCCGCAATTTACGAAGCAAGTGCTTTGGGAATATGGCACTTGCTCTGTTAAATTGCGGTGGCGTAGTGTAAATGGCTTACGCTACGCCAGCGGGGATTCTACGGGAATCTGGCACAGGAACTTTAATGGCATCCCAGGCTTAGTCTGTAGGGTTCAATGTTGAGTTGGATCACACTTTGCAGCTATAACAGCTTCACCTCTTCTTGGAAGGCTGTCTATATATATATATATACACAATATATATATATAATATTCATTGGTATCAGTGGATATAAATTAGCCTCTATCATTGGTGTCAGTGGGATAAAATGAGCCACAATCATTGGGGTTGGTAAATAAAAACGAGCCCCAATTCCTTGCGCAAGTGGGTAAAAATTAGCCCCATCCACAGGTGTCAGTGGGTAAGAATGGGCCCCAATCATTGGCTACACAGTGAGATAAAATTAGCCCCAATTGGTGTATGTGGGTATAATGAGCCCCTATCATTGCTGTCAGTCGGTAAAAGTTAGCCTCATTTTTAGGCATCAGTGGGTAAAAACGGCACCCAATCATTGGCTTCATCTGGATAAAATTAGCTCCCAAACATTGGGGTCAGTGGGTTAAAGTTAGCCCCAATTGGTGTTAATGGGTAAAAATTAACCCCAGTCATTGGTGACAGTGGGTATAAATGAGCGCCAATCACTGACATCAGTGTGATAAAATGAGCCCCACTCCCTGGGATTAATGGGATCAAATTAGCCCTGACCATGGTGGCCATGGGTAAAAATGAGCTCCATTCATTAGCAGAAGTGGGTAAGAATAAGCCCCAGTCAGAATAAAAATGAGCCCCTATCATTGGTGTAAACATGAGCCCCAGCCCTTGGCATCAGTGGGTAAAAATGAGCCACAATCAATGGCGTCATCTGGATAAAATTGCTCCCAATCATTGGGGGGATAGTGGGATAAAATTAGCCCCAATGAGCAATGGGTATAAATGAGCCCCAATCACTAGCATCAGTGGGAAAAAATTTGTCCGAATTGATGTCAGTGGGTAAAAATGAGCCGCAGTCCTTGGCATCAGTGGGTAAAAATGAGCCCCAATCACCACCTAATTTTATTATCCCAGTATATGTCAAACATGAAGCTCTCCTTTTTTGCAGTAAAGGTAACTTTTTTTAAAACTTTTCTCCTTGTCCACAGTGAGCTCAGAGGTGGGCCGTGCAGTGTGGCTTCGTTTTTCCCCACCATTACCATCTGCTGGACCCCAGCCCAGCTTCATGGCCCACTTGGCAGGAGCCGCTGTTGGTGTCAGTATGGGCTTAACCATCCTGCGCAGCTATGAAGAGAACCTCCAGGACCAGTGCGGCTGGTGGGTCATCCTTCTGTGCTACGCCACTTTTCTAGCCTTCGCCATCTTCTGGAATGTGTTTGCTTACGACCTGCTCGGCGTTCAGATCCCGCATCCCCCCTGACCCTGACCACACTTGGGTGCTGAGATGAACCAGTTCCTCCACTTACCCACAGCAAAGAACTGACTTTGGAAACTATTGCTGGCAACTTCGGCAGCCCCGAAGACTAACAGAATTGCGGTGGAGCCAGGCTGAGCCATTGGAGGGCTCTCACTTGCCCTTCACAATGAAAAGCAGAGTCATGTGATGCTGTTTGCTATGTATATATGTGGTCAGGTGATTTTATAATCTATTTTATTTTTAATTGCTGCTCTAAATTATTATACCTTGTACATAGAGCTTTTCAGAAGGTGGGTTATCATCAGGTAAACAGACCTAAATACAGACTGGGACCTGTTTATCAAACTGCATGGGGGAGGACAGTCCCAGACAATCCGTGTTGCCCAATCAAAGTCTTGCTTTAAAGTGATCGTGCCACCACAAATGCTTGCCACTGCCCTAATATCAGGTGCCTCAAGATGCCTACATATACCTCTCTTTCACTCCAGTAGTTTTTATTTAGTGCTCCTCAAGGACCTTGGAACCCAGACACCACAAAATGTAAAATTTGCCTTCCATGCAAAGTCAAAAGCTCTGGCCTGCTCTATACCATAACCCTTAAGATGCCAACTTTGACCATGGAAGGTAAGGAAGGAACATCCTAGCTGTCAACAGCTAAGATTCAAGATTTATTTATAACATACGTCAGGGTTTGGATGTTCCTTGGGTGCGTGAAGTGCTTTTAAAATGACAGATAGGTATGTGCGCCCACCTTGATGTGCCTTTTTTTTAGCAGACTAACCAACATTTACACTTTATATGGTGGCAGGATGACTTAAAAAGCATGGAAATAAGAGTTTAACTGGCTGCTATGGGCCACAAAGACTGTCTAGGCCAGTTCTAACCTCGAGCACTTTGACAATGGAAGTCTTATACGAAAAAAGGAAACAAACAAGCTCAAAGCGAAACTGCTCCATAGTCCAGGTGTCCCAGTTTCACACATCCCATGGGTCCCAGTCTCTCTAATAGTGGTTAGACAGTTAATTTCATTTATAGGTGTGTGTCTCATTTTTATGCACACGTTTGCATCTCTTTAGACATGCACATTTTTTTTGAAGCGGCCAGTATTATCAGCTTATTGATGAGTGGAATAAGAAGCCCCAATCAGGTCCAACCCATGCCATGTCATTGTACCTACATTGCTTCTATGCATCCTCCAAGTGTCCCAGTTGGCAGTTGATGGATGCTAGTGGTACGTAGTTTCACTGCAATACTATTTGTCAGATTAGGACCAACATCTCCCTGGTAAAAAGGTCACATGACTAATTCCATTCTTTTCTTCTATACATCCCGCTGCAGATCAATGATAGATAGTGGGGGTAATATGCAGAGCATGTGTATCCCCTTATTTTTGCCTGGCTATACTTATTTTGTTGTTGTTTATTATATATATTTGCTTAATGATTGAGCCTAACCTGCTCCTTTAAGGCCTAGAATTACATGGGTGATATTTAAAAGTCCAATCATGCTTCTAGATAATTCACCAAGAGTAGATACTGATCGATGAACAGATGGAATGGCTGGCTTTCCATGGTATGGACTATACAGTTATAGTGATTAACCTCACATAATTGTAATGCTCTGGATGTGGTGTATTATTGGCTGCTATATGCTGCTTACACCATAGGGAGCCATGCATTCCATATATTTAGCAAACAATCCCCACCTTAGGTAAATGTTTGGGGTTTATTTACCACCATGCTGCAAAGATCAGCAATGTGCAGTGGATAACAACCAACAAAAAGGGCAGTTGTACATTAAGAAGCTGAGTGCTAGCTTCTAGTTGGTTGCAGCTCACTGCTATTTGGGTGTGTAGGAGCTGCTTGGGAGGTTAGTCTGATTCCTAAGTTGTCCTCTAAAATGCTCAAGCAGAGGAACTTCTCCAAAGCAGAAACTGGGCATGTGTCTATGGGGGCCTAGTGGTCAAATAGACAGGGAGCTAGGTTCTAATGGGTTTCAGTCCACTACTATTTTGTATATGTTGGAGCCCTTAAGGAGGGTAGTCCTTACTCTTTATATGTCCTCTTAAACGCCCAAGCAGAACTTCTCCAAAGCAGAAACCGGGCATGTGCCTACAGGTGCCTGGTGATCAAATAGACAGGGAGCCAGCTTCTCATAGGAAGTTTGTGTATGTTGGAGCTGTTAAAAAGGACAGTCCCGATTCTTTAGTTGTCCTATAAATTACCCAAGCAGAGGTACTTCTCCAAAGCAGAAACCGGGCATGTGTCTATGGGGGCCTAGTGGTCAAATAGACAGGGAGCTAGGTTCTAATGGGTTTCAGTCCACTACTATTTGTATATGTTGGAGCCCTTAAGGAGGGTAGTCCTTACTCTTTATATGTCCTCTTAAATGCCCAAGCAGAACTTCTCCAAAGCAGAAACCGGGCATGTGCCTACAGGTGCCTGGTGATCAAATAGACAGGGAGCCAGCTTCTGATGGGTTGAAGCCCACTACTATTTGTATATGTTGGAGCCCTTAAGAAGGGTAGTCCTCACTTTTTATTTGTCCTCTTAAATGCCCAAGCAGAAGAACTTCTCCAAAGAAGAAACCGGACATGTGCCTACAGGGGCCCGGTGATCAAATAGACAGGGAGACATCTTCTGATAGGAAGTTTGTGTATGTTGGAGCTGTTAAAAAGGACAGTCCCGATTCTTTAGTTGTCCTATAAAATACCCAAGCAGAGGTACTTCTCCAAAGCAGAAACCGGGCATGTGCCTACAGGTGCCTGGTGATCAAATAGACAGGGAGCCAGCTTCTGATGGGTTGAAGCCCTTAATAAGGGTAGTCCTCACTCTTTATTTGTCGTCCTAAATAAAATAAATAGTTAGCTTCTGATGGGTTGCAGTCTACTACTATTTGTATATGTTGGAGTCTTTAAGGAGGGTAGTCCTTACTCTTTATTTGTCCTCTTAAATGCCTAAGCAGAAGAACTTCTCCAAAGCAGAAACCGGGCATGTGCCTACAGGGGCCTGGTGATCAAATAGACAGGGAGCCAGCTTCTGATGGGTTGCAGCTCACTGCTGTTTGTGTATGTTGGAGCTGTTAAAAAGGACAGTCCTGATTCTTTAGTTGTCCCATAAAATGCCCAAGCAGAGGGACTTTTCCAAAGCAGAAACCGGGCATGTGCTTACAGGGGGCTTGGTGGACAAATAGACAAGAAGCAAGCTTCTGACTGGTTGCAGCCCACTGCTGTTTGGAGCGGTTAAGGAGGAAAGTCCAGATTCTTTAGTTGTCCTATAAAATGCCCAAGCTGAGGAACTTCTCCAAAGCAGAAAAAGGACACGTGCCTATGGGGGAGGGGGGGGGGCAGTGGTTAAATAGACAGGAAGTTGTCCTCTAAAATGCTCAAGCAGAGGAACTTCTCCAAATCAGAAACTGGGCATGTGTGTATGGGGGGGGCCTAGTGGTCAAATAGTTATAGAGTTAGCTTCTGATGTGTTGCAGTCCACTACTATTTGTATATGTTGGAGTCTTTATTTGTCCTCCTAAATGCCCAAGCAGAAGAACTTCTCCAAAGCAGAAACTGAGCATGTGCCTACAGGGGCCTGGTGATCAAATAGACAGGAAGCCAGCTTATGATAGTTTGCAGCCCACTGCCGTTTGTGTATATTGGAGCTGCAAAGGAGGACAGTCCTGATTCTTTAGTTGTCCTATAAAATGCCCAAGCAAAGGAACTTCTCCAACGCCAAATTGGGGATCTGATTACAGGTGCCTGGTGGTCAAATAGACAAAATACCTGCATGTTTAAATTTTTTTAATTTTTCAAAATGACTGTTATCGTTAACAATCACCATGCTGCCTTTCTCTTTTGAAGTCTTAGAAATTGATTTAAGATACCGACAGAAATGTTGCTATTATATGCACTGACATAGCGCCATGAATGTTTTCTTTCTAGCTCGGAAGTAGGCAACTAATCAGACTCCATCTGCTGTCCTCCCAACTGAAGTTTATGGAATAGAGTGCAGCGGGCATAGCTTTGACGGTTCCAAATCTTAAATTCCAGTAGCAGGGATTTATGGGAAGGACTGCGGGGGTGGGGGACAGCCAGAATGATCGCAGCTATGGACGTCCCCCCCCCCCCCCCCCTTAGAACCTAAAGTGGCACTTGTCCAGTGTTGGTTTATAGTATATGGGCCAGTGTCCACAAATTTAACGGATGTGTAAGTAACCAAACAATGCTGTATTAGTTAAGCATGTGCAGCAATGAAAGAGGCCTTCTCCAACCCTGTAAAGGAGGTTGAAAAGGGATAATTGCACCCCTGCGGTTCAAAAAATGATACACCCAAACCCTAGCTATAGGTGGAGACAAACCATACACTTTCCACTAAGCTATCTGGTAGAACTCCCATTGGTGAGGAGAGAATGACTAACAAAGTGAGTAACTAGGAGGCAGGGCCAGAAAACAGCCCAAGGGTATGAGGCTTACAGAATCAGAAGATGGCGAGTAAGGTCTACCTCAAAATAATGCTTCACCTAGCCGCAGATTTCTCCTAAGTCTAGCCATTGTTTCTGGAAACAAAGTTCACCCTTGCCAACCATCTCCACAATGCTTGAACCACTTTTTTCTTACCACATTGTGACTGGTTGTTTCTGAAGCGGAACTAAACCCATCAAGTTAACAGTTTCAAAAAAGTTACATTCCTGGCACAAAACGAGGATGTAACTCTCACATTGGTTCTGCTCTCAACCAAACTTTCAAACCATCAAATGGCTGGCGTTATAACTGATCACATGCACAGCAATATGGTGGTTGAAGGTCAAACAGGGGCCAAGATGGCAGCTTCCTTGGCTTAAAGGGGTTGTAAAAGTTCATTTTTTTTCACCTTAATGCATCCTATGCATCGAGGTGAAAAAACATCTGATGATTGCCGGCCCCCCCCAGCCCCCCCGTTACTTACCTGAGCCCTGGAAAGTCCCACTTTGCGAACATGCTCTTCTTTTGCTTTGTCTTCTCGGCTCTTCATTGGATAGATTGATAGTAGCACAGCCATTGGCTCGCGCCACTGTCGATCAACTCCAAAGACGCAGGCGCCGGGGCTGAGTCCTGTACTCGGTGTCTATGGACGCCGTATACAGGACTGGGGAGTGCGCCTGCAAGGTAACCCCCTTGGGAGAGAGCTTCCCAGACCACTGGTCAACTTCTCACTCCAGATCTTAGCAGTATCCTGCAGCCATCGCACACTTTCAGTGGTCAAAATATTAGCCTATCCTCCATATCAAAGCCCCAATCAGGAAAGTTGTTGGCTGGTTATATGCCACACATTTGTCAACTCCTCATTCCATGTGTTAGCAGGATCATATGGCCATCTCACACTTTCGATGGTCAAAATATTGGCTTATTTACCATCTAAGGAATCCAATCAGGAAAGTTGTTGGCTGGTTATATGCAACACAATTTGTCATTCCAGGTCCAGGCCTTAGCAGAGTCCTACAGCCATCTTGCACTTTTAATGGTTCAAAAAATATTGGCCTATCCGCCATCTCAGAGCCCCAATCCAGAAAGTTGTTGGCTCGTTATATGCCACACAAATAAATGGCATGTCAACTTCTTATTCCAGGCCAGGCTCTCAGCAGGGCCTACAGCCATCTCGCACTTTCGATGTTCACAATGTTGGCTTATTATCCATCTCAGAATCCCAATCATAAACGTTGTTAGCTGGTTATTTGCCACACATATAAATGGCATGTTAATTTCTTATTCCAGGTCAGGGTCTCAGCAGGGTCCTACAGCCATCCTGCACTTTCTATGGTTAGAATATCGGCTTATTTTCCATTTCAGAACCCCAATCATGAACGTTGTTAGCTGGTTATATGCCACACACATAAATGGCATGTCAACTTCTAATTCCAGGTCGACGTCTTAGCAGAGCCCTACAGTCAACTTGCGCTTTCGGTGCTCAAAATATTGGTTTATTTTCCATCTCAGAAACCCAATCAGGAAAGTTGGCTGGTTATATTCCATACAAATGGCAAGTCAACTTCTTACTCCAGATCTTAGCAGTATCCTACAGCCATCTCACAGGTTCAGTGTTCAAAATATTAGCCTATCCTCCATATTAGAGCCCCAATCAGGAAAGTTGTTGGCTGGTTATATTCCACACAAATGGCAAGTCAACTTCTCACTTCAGATCTTAGCAGTATCCTACAGCCATCTCATACTTTCAGTGGTCAAAATATTGGACTATCCTCCATATCAGAGCCCCAATCAGGAAAGTTGTTGGCTGGTTATATGCCACACATTTGTCAACGCCTCATTCCATGTATGGCCATCTTGCACTTTCGATGGTCAAAATATTGGCTTATTTTCCATCTAAGAAACCCAATAAGGAAAGTTGTTGGCTGGTTATATGCCACACAATTTCTCATTCCAAGTCCAGGTCTTAGCAGGGTCCTACAGCCATCTCGCACTTTCGATGGTCAAATTATTGACTTATCCTTCCATCTTAGAGCCCCAATCATAAACGTTGTTAGCTGGTTATATGCCACACAAATACATGCATGTCAACTTCTCAGTGCACTGTACCTTCCAAACTTATAATGCAATCCAGAAGCTTAATATAACATTGATCCTGTGTACTAGGGTTGTCCAGATACCGATACTAGTATCGGTATCGGGACCGATACCGAGTATTTGCGGGAGTACTTGTACTCGCGCAAATGCTCCCGATACCTAAATAAAATACTTTTTTTGTATTTATCAACATGTTCTGTGAAAATTCTTTGAGTTTTTTACTACTGCGTGACAAGCAAATAAAACATTTTTATTCATTTTTATTCTTTTATAATGTCTTGAGTTAGAGTTCTTCATAATTCTAAAGAAATGTTCTTAGTCTGTATTGTGGTTTGAAAACTGTCACATGACATTTAAAAAAAGTATCGGTATTCGGTATCGGCAAGTACATGAAAAAAAGTATCGGTACTTGTACTCGGTCCTAAAAAAGTGGTATCGGGACAACCCTACTGTGTAGTCAGGTCCTGTAAATTCTATTACTGGCTGTAGTGCGTTCTTATCTCGTTACAGGATACGAAAAATCAAATATTGGTATAAAATTTCAATTCCACACCTTCTATTGGCTTGTATATAATTATATTTATATGAATCGTTATAAGACAGCCAGACCTATAGTACTCCTTATATTTGGATCCAGCAGTGAGTATACAGGCCTGTCCAAGCTATTAGATTATGTTGGCTCATGCGGCAGCCATCTTGGATCCAAAGCAGACTGGGCCATGTGGCCACGTAGGACAAACAGCACTTTTGAAAATGTATTATTATTGTTATTAAAAGTTAATAACAAATGAGATTAATTTATTAGTGACAAATCTATTTAAAATGTATTTAGAGATCAATATTGTAATTTTAAAAAAAGAGACAGAGATTAAACATGTTTTATTGTATTAAAAAAATGAAAACGAGGCTTTAGAGAAAGGACAGAAAATGGTTCTCCAAAACTAGGCCCCACGAATTCCTAAAAAAGTGCCAAAATACGACGATGAGTTGAACCCATGAAGAGGTATAAGTGGGATGAAATCTTTAAGAAATAATATTTATTTTCTATAAATATGATTGTGTTGTACCATGGTGGTTATTTTTATTAGCCGGTCATTCTCTGTTTATTTGGGAAGAGGACAAAGGGTGTTGTACAATGGGATAATGATTGCTTTAAGAGTAAATAAAATCAACATGCTGTACAAAAATCGCTTTCTGTTTATTGCTTATAAGTTTTCAACAATTTTCTTTCCCTGACGTTTTAATACAACTATAAATGGATACCATATATACTCGAGTATAAGTCGGTCCGAAATTAAGCCGAGGAACCTAATTTTACCACAAAAAAAAAAAAAAATTGGGAAAATTAATTGACTCGAGTATAAGCCTAGGGTGAGAATGCAGCAGCTACTGTAAGCAGAAAAGAGCATCAACAATGCCCATTTGCATGCCTCACTGTGCCCATTGCAACCTCACTGTGCGCATTGCAACCTCACTGTGCCCATTGCAACCTCACTGTGCCCATTGCAATCTCACTGTGCCCAACCTCACTATGTCCATTGCAACCTCACTGTGCCCATTGCAACCTCACTGTGTCCAATGCAACCTCACTGTGCCCATCCTCAGCTGCATTTGATGGCACAGTGGAAGCAATCGATGAAGCACTATTGATGGGCACAGTGGCAGCAATTGATGGGCACAGTAGCAGCAATTGATGGGTACAGTAGCTGCGTTTGATGGCAGAGTGGCAGCAACCGATGGGCACAGTGGCTGCGCTTGATGGGCAAAGTGGCTGCGCTTGATGGGCAAAGTGGCTGCGCTTGATGGGCAAAGTGGCTGCGCTTGATGGGCAAAGTGGCTGCGCTTGATGGGCAAAGTGGCTGCGCTTGATGGGCACAGTGGCTGCGCTTGATGGGCACAGTGGCTGCGCTTGATGTTTTTGTTTTCAGTTTGTTTGCAACCCCCCCAAAAATGTTGAGCACCAGCCGCCACTGGTTACTATGCAGAGCCGCACCAGATTCTGTGTGCACTAGTTTTAGTAAACCTTCCCCCAACGTCTCTTTAATTGCACCTATAAATCAGCAGGGGGCGCCATTTTACAGCTGCAGAAAAACTCAACCAATCAGTTCTCTAGGCCAGGGGTCTCCAAACTTTCTAAACAAAGGGCCAGTTTAATATCCTCCAGAATTTAGGGGGGCCGAACTGTGGTCATCGGGAGTAAAAAGTATCCTGACATCAGTGGGAGTAAACAATGCATCTTTGGTATTAGGGGGTGAAATGGCGCCCTATCACTGGTTTCAGTGGGATTAATAGTGCCCCATTGTTGATGTCAGTTTGAGGAACAGAGCCCCATCATTGGTGTCAAAGGGAGGAATAGCCCCCTATGGTTGGGGTTAGTGGGATTAATAGTGCCCCATCGCTGATGTCAATGAAAGAAATGATGCCCCATCATTGGTATCAGAGGGAAGAATAGTGTCTTGTATCATTGGAAGAAAAATTTCCCCAAGGGCCGGATAAAGGCAAGCAAAGGGCCGCATTCGGCCCCAGGGCCACAATTTGGAGACCCCTGCTCTAGGCAATAGTGATTTCAGGGATTTATTGTGCAGTAAAAAAAATAAAAATAAAAGAGGCCTCTTCTAATCAATCACTACTTTGTCTTTCGTTTTTTCACCGGTCTTTCGTCTGCATCTTCCAGGCTCTCCAGGAGTTTGGGGCACATTTTCTGCCCGACCTTCCATGCCCACAGGCACAGCTCCACCCGGTGAGGGGTCCAATTCTCCTCCTCCGATTCTGGAAGACACAAATTCCTCTATCAAATGTCAGCAGAGCAAAGGCTCACTGCAGAACAGGGATTTCGCAATTTTTTGTGAACGACTTGGTGGTACAAACACAAGGTTGAACTGCGTTTTTACAGACCGCCCCTTTTAAAAGTGTTACTTAACCACTTAAGGATCGGAGGGATTTACCCCCCTTCCTGATCAGACCATTTTTTTTGCGATTCGGCACTGCGTCGTTTTAACTGTTAATTGCACGGTCACATGACGTTGTACCCAAACAAAATTGACGTCCTTTTTCCCCCACAAATAGAGCTTTCTTTTGGCGGTATTTTATCACCTCTGCGGTCTTTATTCCTTGCGCTATAAACAAAAAAAGAGCGACAATTTTGAAAATAAAAAAATAATAATAAAAAAAATATATATTTTTTTTTTTACTTTTTCCTTTAAGAAATATCCCAAAAAATACATTTCTTCATCAGTTTAAACCAATATGTATTCTTCTACATATTTTTGGTATAAAAAATTAATTGTTAGATGATATATTCACCCCCCCCCTCCCAACTTCCATAGGGCAGAGGGTGGGCCCATCCTCCTGCTATGAAGACCCAGGGGAATGGCGATTATCCCAAATCTTGAGAGAAGATACTGCAGCTTTAAAAGGGTTGTAAACCATTGTGTTTAAAAAAAAAAAAAAAAAAATACATTATATATATATATATATTTTTTTTTTTCCTTAAGTGTATTTTGTGCGTGAACTCAAGAGAGAGGAGCCGGACTGCAGGAGTTGGGAGTAGGCAGACCCTCCCCCCAGAGGCAATCGCCATCCTTCTCCATGCCCCTGGGTGGCAATGGCGGGTGTGAGGGAGGGACTCCCACTCACCCCGCCCTACCTGCTCTGCTTGGGAGCCCAACAGGGCAGAGGGACTCCCCCTATGAGGAAGTGAGGGGGCCTAGCCCGCTCAGCCAGCCCCGCAGGTCCTTCGCCTCTCTTTTTTAGGAGACCGCATGGCCAAAGTGCGTGCGTGTTAATCCAATTTCGTGGGCGTGCAAGTGTGGTGCTTTTTGTGCGGGGGGGGGGGGGGTGGGGGGGGGGGGGGGGGGGGGTTGTGGGCATACGAGACCGGGATCCGAACCCTTGGCTGCAGTGGTGAACGGCTTGTCAGCGCAGTGCCAATCACGTTAAACCACCACAGCTCCATATATATATATATATATATATATAACAAACATGCTATACCTACGATCCTCTTTTTCTCACTGTGGAACCTAAGGGGTTAATCCTTTGCATTATGTTGAAAGGCTCTTTGATCCTGTCTTCTCTGATCCTCCCCTTACACTGTCCCCAATTCATCTCCCGTTCCTGAGTCCTGGTGCTACCTCCATTGACACAAAAAGAAATCTGTCCAATAAGGAAAAAGACAATGGTGGGAGTAGCGCTCATGCAGATCGCTGGATTGAATAAGGGGCTCCCAGATTCCGATAAGCCCCCCGTCCGCAGACCCCCCGACAACTAACGACCAGGGTTGTCGGGAAGAGGCCCTTATCCTCATCAATACCAACCCCCCCCCTCCCATGTTGAGGGGACGTGGCTTGGTATGGTTTAGGAAGGGGGTGCTCGCTTTTAACTTTTCCCCTCAAGATTCTCCGCACACGAGTCGCACCGCAAGTCGGAATCATCTTGATCCGACTTCTGGTTTGACCTCTATTCAAATCAATGGGCTCCCATAGGGAACCATTGATTTTAAAGAAGAATAGGAAAAGAAAAAAAAAACGGCTGAAAGCTAGCGCAGCGCGACGTGCAATACATTTAATGCAAAACGCTGGAGAAAAAAAATTATATTTTTTCCTGGCGTCTGTACAAGCTTTACAGCCCGTTTTTTAAAATTTCCGTGGGCATGAAGCCTTAGTGTCACAGTGCACATATACGTCAGCAGAATGGAACGGCAGGGCACAAGCACATACTTGTACGTCCTCTTTAAGTGCCCAGCCGTGTGTCGCAGGTGCGCGCCGCGGGACCCGATCGCCGCCGGAGTCCCGTAAACACAGCTTCCCCTTTCTTCACTGTGGCGCTGTCATTGATCGTCTGTTCCCTGATATAGGGAAAGGCGATCAATGCATCACACGTCCCAGCACCATCCCGCCTCCTCTACTACGTTAAGAAACCATATGAGAGGTCACACTTAAAACCCCTTCACAAGAAGCAGCACCACAATGCGGCCTTACTTCAGAGATTACAGGCTCAGAGCGCTAGTGGTTTACCCTCCAAACTGCAATTGTCATTTTCACAGTAATCAGTGCATTTTTATAGCATTTTTTGCTGTGAAAATGACAATGGTCCCAAAAATGTGTCAAAATTGTCCGATGTGTCCGCAATAATATAAAAAAGGGAAACTAAAGCGCTAGCCAACAGTGAATAAATATAGACCAATGAGAAAAGAAATAAAACTAATTAAATGCAGCTCAAATCTGGTATGTGCTAACAACAAAAAGTAGGTAATAAAGTGAAATGATGAGCGCAACTAAACTAAACTAAACAATCAATCCAAAATAAATCCACGCTCACTTGTTTATTTTGGATTGATTGTTTAGTTTAGTTTAGTTGCGCTCATCATTTCACTTTATTGCCTGCAATAATGTCGCAGTCACAAAAAAAAAAAAAAAAAAAAAAGGTTATCGCCGCCATTAGTAGTAAAAAAATAAAATAATGAATAAATATGCAATAAAACTATCCCTTATTTTGTAAACGCTATAAATTTTGCGCAAACCAATCGATAAACGCTTATTGCAATTTTTTTTCCAAAAATAGGTAGAAGAATACGAATCGGCCTAAACTGAGAAAAAAAAAAAAAAGTTTTTTATATATTTTTGGGGGATATATATTATAGCAAAAAGTCAAAAACATGGCATTTTTTTCAAAATTGTCGCTCTGTTTTTGTTTATAGCGCAGTATAAATATTGCATGGTTTATAAAATAATTACTGAGCAAAAAAAGGGACAAACATGCAGAGGGCAAATACCACCAAAGAAAGCTCTATCTGTGGGGAAAAAAAGGACGCCAATTTTTTTGGGAGGGCACTCGCACGAAGAACCGCGAGAAGGACAAGCAATTATATTTCAGTTAAAGCGACGCAGTGCCGAATCGCAAAAACTGGTCCTTTACCAACCTGCATTTTGGTCCGGCGTCTTAGATTGGTTAAGGCTGCAATATACTTTTCCGTTCGCTGAGCTGTGCTGGCCATCTGGTGGCCATCATTTTAGTTACTAGTAAGGAGACTTCAATCTCAGAGTCTCGGTTTCTAGAAGACATCAGATTGTCTGATCCATTACCAGCCTGACAAACATCAGTTTTACAGGAAACCCGGCACCATGAGCATCCCTCCTCAGTCCACCATCCTTACTCTATCTGAAACTAAAAACGGTCACACCACACACCTACGCTTTTTTAAGTGCATTTTTGCAGAAACCACACTACAGTCCCATTTATCCATGGTTTCTTAATGGTACAACGTTTACATCTATGGCGTTGTTTTTTATTTTATAAGCAGAACCCTTCAGGTCTGGTATGGATTAAGAGGGAACCCCCATGCCAATTTTTGTTGGTCGTGGGAGGAGGGGGCTTTGCCTCCCTATGGATGGAATTCAGGATATTCTTTGGATAATATAAAGTAACGCACAAAATAGACTTCTGCCAGGTCCTCAGCCAACCTTTACCTGCGTTCAAGCCTCTCGGTCCCTTTCTTGCGGATCTCCTCGCAAAATTTCCAGGTAATGTTTCAGTAGGTTGTTATTGGATGGCATCAGAACCCTAACTGGCACGGTGCAAGCAATTCCTCCACCCAGAAACACATCTTCTCCAAACCCGCTTCATCTGCCATAACGGGAACCGCCGCAGATTCCGGGGCCCCCAGCACACATGAAGGCTATATTGGTAACGACAACAAGACATGTCAATTCTCTTCTCAGGGTACACAATACAAACAAAAAAGGCTGTTTTCTTAAAGTTTGTAGAGGCAAGGGTCTCCAACTGCTTGCGGGAACTGCGCCTCGCCGAACGCGGGGCCAGATGTTGCCTATTGCTTGCCTTTATCTGCCCTTGAGCACTATTCTTTTCCGATTGATACGAGGCACCAATCCCTCCCCTCTTGAACACCACGTGGGACACTATTTCCTCCCACAGTCAAAACCCAAAGGTGGGACACTATTAACACCAATGAACTATTCCTCCCACTGTCACCACCGAAGGTGGGACACTATTCCAATTCAAACCATTATTCCTCACCACTGTCCAAGACACCAAAGGTGGACAACCTATTATCCTCTCCCACTCCCTATTACCTTCCCACTGGACAGACCCCACTACACAAACCAAACACCACAAAGGAGGTGGGACACTATTTGCTAACATCTGATATTCCTCCCACTGACCATCCCCCACCACCAAAGGTGGGACAAAACTAATCCTCCTCTACACCAAAGGTGGGCCACTATTCCTCCCCACATGACACCAAAGGTGGGATGACACTAATTCCTCCCACTGACAAACCAACTGTGGGACACTATTTTTTCCCCCTTACCTCCCACTGACACCAAGGTGGAAACAACAACAAAACTATTATCCTACTCCAACTGACAACTAAAAGGTGGGACAAAAAACAAAACTATTTCCTCCCACTGCACCAAAACACTACACCAAAAGTGTGGACACACCTTGCCTGCACCTACTATTCCTCCACGTGACACCCAAAGTGGGACAAACTATTCCTCCTCCCCACACTTGACCACCAAAGGTGGGGACAACTATTTTAATACACCAAAAATTATTTACTATTTCCTCCCACTGACAGTACCAAAGGTGGGACAACTATTGCCTCCCACTTCGACAACCAAAGGTGGGACACTATTCCTTTCCCACAAGACAAACCAAAGTGTGGACACTATTCCTCCCCACTGACACCAAGAGTGGGACACTATATCCCTCCCACCTAGGACACCCAAA
>JAJQKJ010002776.1:10000-70722 GCA_029574335.1 Rana kukunoris | reverse complement strand
TTATCAAGTGGTTTAAAAGTTCTTTCTTGCCTGTCAAGAAAAGATCGCGTGGGCCCGCATTTAAGTGACAGGCCTTCGCAGGCTCGGCCCCTTCAACTTCCCGTCAGTATCGACGGCCTCCCGGGCGTTCAGAGTATCCACGGATGCCAGCCTGTCAGGTTGGGGGGCAGTTCTAGAAGAACAGACCCAGCAAGGGCAGTGGTCGGAGGCAGAAAAACTGCTTCCCATCAATATCTTGGAGATCAGAGCTGCTCGGCTGGCCCTGATCGCCTGAACTCTCCCCCTTCAGGGTCTGCCAGTAAGGATACAGTCCGACAACGCCACTGCGGTGGCATACATAAACCACCAGGGGGGCACGAAGAGCCCAGCAGCCCAAAGAGAAGTAAACCTGATTTTCTCATGGGCCGAAGCCCATGTACCCTGCATCTCGGCGGTGTTCATCCCAGGGATAGACAATTCTCAAGCAGATTTTTTGAGTCGTCAACAGTTGCTCCCGGGGGAATGGTCTCTTCACCCCCAGGTATTCCAAGAGATTTGCCAAAGATTCGGAGTCCCAGATGTGGACATTATGGCAACGAGATCCAACAAAAAGTTGGACAAATTCATATCCCGAGCCAGGGATCCCTCGGCCTACGGGACCGATGCCTTGGTTTGTCCTTGGCACCAGTTTTCTCTTCTGTATGCGTTCCCTCCACTGCAGATGATTCCCCGCCTTCTACGGAGGATCCGGGTGGAGCGCAGGCCTGTGATCCTGGTGGCCCCAGCCTGGCCCAGGAGGGCTTGGTACGCACTCATCGTGAAGATGTCAGTCGGGGCGCCGTGGCCGCTCCCCCTGCGCCCAGATCTGCTGTCTCAGGGCCCAATCTGCCATCCTGCTTCACAGCAGCTAAATTTGACGGCCTTGGCGGCTGAATCCCTAATTCTTAAGGGCAGAGGCCTCTCAGATCAGGTCATATCTACGTTTATTCAGGCTAGGAAACCGGTCTCCAGAAATATTTATTAGAGAGTCTGGAGAACCTATGTGGAGTGGTGCGAGTCTCAAAAATGGCATCCTCGAAAGTTTTTTATTGACAGGATCTTGCGATTCCTCCAGGTTGGCGTTGACAAAGGGTTGGCTCTTAGTACTCTAAAGGGTCAGGTGTCGGCTTTATCAATATGGTTTCAAAGACCCTTGGCCACCCATTCGCTTATGAAAACCTTCTTGCAGGGGTCTTGCATGTGAGCTCCCCTCTGCCCCTGGAATTTAAATCTGGTCTTGTCAGCTTTACAAAGGCAGCCGTTTGAACCTCTGACAGAAATCCCTCTTGTGCTACTAACCCGAAAGTTGGTTTTCTTGGTGGCTATGGCTTCAGCCAGAAGGGTTTCCGAGCTGGCAGCCTTGTCATGCAGGGAGCCATACCTTATTCTGCATAAGGACAGAGTGGTTCTTCTGCGGCCTCAACCTTCTTTCCTTCCTAAGGTCATATCCAGTTTTCACTTGAATCAGGACCTAGTCCTACCATCCTTCTTTCCTACTCCCCAGTCCAGAGAGGAAAGACGGCTTCATACTTTGGACGTGGTTCGAGCCATGAGGGACTATCTCAAGGCTACAGAGAAGATTCGGAAAACAGATGTGCTTTTTGTTCTTCCGGATGGCCCCAAGAAGGGTCAGCCGGCTGCCAAGTCTTCCTTGGCTAGGTGGATTAAGCAGCTGATTTTTCAGGCATATGGTTTGAAGCGCGTTCCACCTCCCTTATCAGTTAAAGCCCATTCTACGAGGGCCATGAGTGCCTCTTGGGCGGCACACCATCAGATCTCTATGGAACAGGTTTGCAAGGCGGCAACCTGGTCTTCCGTACATACGTTTACTAAATTTTATAAGTTGGACGTTGCAAAGGGTACGGACGCAGCTTTTGGGCAGGCGGTCCTACGGGCAGCAGTATAGAATCCTCTGGCCCGGTTCACGCCCCCTTGTTTTTCTGTTGGTGGAGCCATGTTTTCTCCTGACAATGTTTTTATTTGGCTATTCTTGGCCTTACGGTCTCCCTCCCTTCATAGAGCATTGCTTTAGGACATCCCAAGTGTAATGGCTATGCGCTCTGTGTCCCGTGATGTACGATAAAGAAAAAAGGATTTTTAATAAACAGCTTACCTGTAAAATCTTTTTCTTGAAGTACATCACGGAACACAGAGCTCCCACCCCTCTTTTGGGGAACATTGTGTAACCTCGGGAGAATTGCTTGCTACAAAACTAAACTCCCAAGTGGGAGGGGTTATATAGGGACTCCAGATTGTCAAACGAGGTCCATATAGAAGATATCTATCGGTGTGCAAGGACGCTAATGCTGATCATTCGAAATTATACAGGTAAGCTGTTTATTAAAAATCCTTTTTTTTTACCAGTGAAACCAATATAACATCTCAACATTCACAAATATACATTTCTGACATTCAAAAACAAAAAACAAATCAGTGACCAATATAGCCACCTTTCTTTGCAAGGACACTCAAAAGCCTGCCATCCATGGATTCTGTCAGTGTTTTGATCTGTTCACCATCAACATTGCGTGCAGCAGCAACCACAGCCTCCCAGACACTGTTCAGAGAGGTGTACTGTTTTCCCTCCTTGTAAATCTCACATTTGATGATGGACCACAGGTTCTCAATGGGGTTTCAGATCAGGTGAACAAGGAGGGCGGCGAGATAGTAGGCCTGGGGAGGGAGGAGTCTAGATTGGCGCGTGCTTCGCACCGAGGCGGCTAGGGATCGAGCTCCTGGAGAGGTCCCCGCAGCACCGTGATGGCTGATCATCAAGCCGTCGATCTAGCTGCCCATCAGTCGCCCTTTTAGCCCTGCACTCCCGCTAAGGGGGCTCCCTCCACATCCCTCTCCCCCCTCTCGCTGCGAGGAAGAGTGTCTCGGGGCTCCCCTGCTACTTACCGCTGGCTTGCTGGCTTGCTGGCTTGCTAACTACTCCCGGCTCTCGCCCGCTCCCGCTTGCGTCCCGCGGGTCTCGGTTCCCGCGGCGTCCTCTGTGCTGGGTTCCCGTCGGCGGCGCCTGCCTCGTCCGTCCCTGGTTCGCGTGTGCGCGCGGTAAGAGCGAGTGAGAGCGTGTGGTGCCATCCGAGATTGGGCATAGTGTCGGATGAAGCTTGGTAGGCGGGGGGGGGGCTCTGCGAGAGGCAGAGGTGAGGCGGCGGGGGTCCCAGACATTTTGGACATCTCTGTCCTTCTGTGCAATAAAAAGTGGAATAAAGAGGAGACGGGGGGGGTTGCCTGAAGAGGACGTTAGGGGAAGAGCAGCAGTTCCCAGGCGAGTTTGAAAACTCTACCCCACAGACACACACGGTCCGGTTCCAGCTACAGCCACAGCCTCAGTGATCCTGTAAGTATGTCCCCATAGAATGCCGGACCTGGTTACTTGCTAAAGGACCCACGGACTGTGAGTAAAGCACCAAGCTATCAATACCTTCCTTTTTTTTTTTGGTGTTTCTTGCTGAATATAAGTCACAAACAAACGTGAGCTACCTCATAGTGAATTGTGAATCATGAATGGTGGAGATGGAAATCTAATAGATGAAGAGGGATGAGACAGCGCTGATGTAGTTCAGATTTTGCTTTCTTTTTGTCAGATGTCTTTTGTCAGATGGTGCTTGGAAACTACTCATTAGTTAATCTAAGGTATTTAAGCTGACCCACTGACTGAACTATTAAGCCCCCACTAAATCCCGCGACTGCAGGTGGACACATGGACTGTGAGACTCGTGGACTGTGGGAGCAAATCACTACCCCATCATTTCATCTGCCCCCTTTTTTTTCCCTCCCCGTTGAACTTTGAAACAAATAAATAAACGTAAACCCCTTTGCGAACAGCCAAGGCGGTTATCAATCAGAACGTGAGGGGTGAAATATAGGGGTAAAAACAGGAAAAAATAAATAAATAAATAAAAATTCATTGCGCGCTGTATTGAGCAGCGACGGAGAACTAGAATGACCTAGACGCATACAGAGAAGATTTTCTGTTCCCTGTTTTTGCCTGGACGTTTTTTTTTTTTTTTCTTTTTCCTCTCTCTTCTCACCTCATTCACAGAGGTGATATTTTGAGGACAAAACTACAGCGACACGGCGGAATACTGGAATACCGCCGCATATCCCTAGCGGAGATAACCAATAGATATGAGTACCAGGGCGAGGGGGGCCAGGGGGGGGACCTCCTCGACCCCTCGTCTGAGCCAAAGTCCAGGGCCAATGAATAAATACGTAACGCAGGGAACAAACGAGAGAGAGAAGGAAAAAAAAAAGGACAGGACAAAACCAGCACCAATTAATCCCAACAGCCTAACAGAGCCAGAACCCCAACCGGAGACGACGGCGACAGACCGCGACCATGAAACAGTTACAATTCCTAATATAGGAGAACAATCAACAGTTTTGGCACTACCAACAAAAACCGAAATGCAGGAAATGTTCGCAGCCTTAGAAAAAGTGCTGTCAACACAAATGGAGAGAATGGAGAGAAACATGGTATTCATGCTAGAAAGATTGGAGGAAGTGGAAAAAAAAAACAGAACACAATTTTAACACCATCAGAAAATTGGAAGCGGAACTATCAGAAATAAAAAAAGAGCAAAGGGAACAGGCTTATAAAGTAGAAGACCAGGAAAACAGAGACAGACGAAAAAACATTAGGATACGTGGAGTCCCCGATTCTTTACAGCCAGAAAATCTCCCAGAAATTATTCGGAGAATATGTAATCCAATACTTGACAGAGAAATAACATTACCATTAAAAATAGAACGTGCTCATAGGATAAAGAGACCCCGGAAAATCCCTCAGGATAAACCCCGAGACATTATAATAAGATTTGAAAGTTGGGAGGACAAAAACCAACTATGGAAAAACCTGAGAGGGAAATCCCCAATAAAATTTGAGGAACACAATATCCAAATATACCAAGATCTGTCACAAGAGACACTTAGAAGAAGAAGGAACTTGAAGCCGCTACTACGGGAGTTACAAGACCTAGAAATACAGTATAATTGGGGATTCCCGGCATGCCTAATAGCTAGAAAAAAGGGGGTTATGGCGAAATTGAGATTTTTGGAAGAAATACCTGAATTTTGTCAAAGATTGGGAATCCCAATTCCTAAAGAAGCGAGGTGCTGAAACTTGAGGGGCGAGGGAGAGGGAGGGAGGGAGAGGAGAGGGAGGGAGGGGAGGGTAATAAATATCTGTTACTCACTATGAAGTATGCGTATGGGCCGCTGGGTACAGTGTTGTGGAGACACCGGGGCCCAGGAGCTCTAGCCCGCCCCGAGGAATTCCCCTTGGGATAAGGGGAATAGAGGATACGCCGAATAGTACTCCGCCTCAACCTATAGGGAGCATCCTTGCACATAGGAATGCAAGTGAAGATGCTTCGAGGAAGGTCCTTTGGGCCAATAGTCCATCATGGGAAAGGGGGGAGGGGAGTATGGGGGGCGGGGAGGGGAGGACGGGGTGGGGGGAGGTGGAGGAGGGTCCGAGGGAGGAAGAGGGGGGAGGGAGGGTCAGACGGGGAGGAAGGGGGGGAGGGGGCTGGGAGGGCTGAGAGAAGTGGAAATATAGGATCGGGCGATTACCAGATTACAACGAGAAGATGGAATAGTGAGGGAAAGATAAATAGAGAACAAAAATATATACATGACTAAGGTAAATATAATTACCTATAATGTAAGGGGCCTTAGTTCTCCACGAAAAAGACACATGATTTTAAAAGAGATAGAGAGATTTTCCGCTGATGTAGTTTTTCTCCAGGAGACACATATAACCCTTGACTCAAGAGTGAGGCTTAATTCTCGGGCAGTCCCAACATGGTACTATGGAGACTCCCCGCAGAGGGGATCTAGAGGAGTAGCCATAGGGATAGGAAAAAACCTAAATTTTTCAGTTGCTGATAGGATAGTGGATCCTGAAGGTCGCTATATGTTCCTAAGAGGTTCCTTAAATGGCAAACGATATACGCTGGCCAATGTTTACTGCCCAAATAAACATTCTCAGAAGTACTTAGCAACGATCCTGAACAAACTAATGGAATACAAACAAGGAAGCGTGATCCTAGCTGGCGACTTTAACTTCACCCTAGATATACAACTAGATAGAATATCGACTGTTAACATAGGAAATACTAAGCAACAACGATTAGTGAAAAAAAAACTTTATAAGGTGAACAAGGAGGCCATGTCATTAGTTTTTCTTCTTTTATACCCTTTCTTGCCAGCCACGCTGTGGAGTACTTGGACGCGTGTGATGGAGCATTGTCCTGCACGAAAATCATGTTTTTCTTGAAGGATGCAGACTTCTTCCTGTACCACTGCTTGAAGAAGGTGTCTTCCAGAAACTGGCAGTAGGACTGGGAGTTGAGCTTGACTCCATCCTCAACCCGAAAAGGCCCCACAAGCTCATCTTTGATGATACCAGCCCAAACCAGTACTCCACCTCCACCTTGCTGGCGTCTGAGTCGGACTGGAGCTCTCTGCCCTTTACTAATCCAGCCACGGGCCCATCCATCTGGCCCATCAAGACTCACTCTCATTTCATCAGTCCATAAAACCTTAGAAAAATCATTCTTGAGATATTTCTTGGCCCAGTCTTGACGTTTCAGCTTGTGTGTCTTGTTCAGTGGTGGTCGTCTTTCAGCCTTTCTTACCTTGGCCATGTCTCTGAGTATTGCACACCTTGTGCTTTTGGGCACTCCAGTGATGTTGCAGCTCTGAAATATGGCCAAACTGGTGGCAAGTGGCATCTTGGCAGCTGCATGCTTGACTTTTCTCAGTTCATGGCCAGTTATTTTGCGCCTTGGTTTTTCCACACGCTTCTTGCAACCCTGTTGACTATTTTGAATGAAACGCTTGATTGTTCGATGATCACGCTTCAGAAGCTTTGCAATTTTAAGAGTGCTGCATCCCTCTGCAAGATATCTCACTATTTTTGACTTTTCTGAGCCTGTCAAGTCCTTCTTTTGAACCATTTTGCCAAAGGAAAGGAAGTTGACTAATAATTATGCACACCTGATATAGGGTGTTGATGTCATTAGACCACACACCTTCTCATTACAGAGATGTACATCACCTAATATGCTTAATTGGTAGTAGGCTTTAGAGCCTATACAGCTTGGAGTAAGACAACATGCATGAAGAGGATGATGTGGTCAAAATACTCATTTGCCTAATAATTCTGCACTCCCTGTATGTGCTAGACACATAACAATTGTGTATACATGATAATGATTGTTTAATAAGCAACATAAATATTTTATGTATTTGGTAACGGTCTTTGAAATCAACATTTTTTTTCTTATATCCTAACAGCTATGAAAGAGTTTTTGGTGAAACAGAGCGAAATGCAGAGGATCCAAGATAGAATTCGCGTAAATCTGCGGAAAATGCGGTATCTGGACCAACAGAATATTCAGCTGGAGCAACAGCATATGAAGAAGTATGCAGAGATGATGGAGATGCAGAAGCGTTTGCAGAATTCCATTTGATTTATTTTCTTTTAATACATTTTTTTTTTTTCAATGTTTCCTTTCTTATTGACATTGGTAGGTTTTTCAACACATCTAACTTCACATCTAACACATCAACATCAACATCAACATCAACAGATCTAACTTCCTAATAACCAAAAACATTTTATACTATTTCCTCTTATACTATATATATATATATATATATATATATATATATATATATATATATATACTATATACAGAGTTGCTCTTGCAGACAGGCTAATGGTTGCAGTATAAAGGCCGCAAAACAGGTTTTAACATAAAGTTCAGTGTTTTAGTCACACTTGCTGTTACGGTCCGGTCTGGTAGCTTGTAGCGGAGGCTGTTGGTGGATCCGCTGTGCCAGAGAGGTCATGAAGCATTACTCAGCATGAAGGCAGCAGCAGTAGTATTAAAATATAATGTAATTATCACACAGGCACCATTTACAAGCAGTAGTGGTAATAGTACTAGATAGCATCTAAACACTTGGGCAAGACTTTACAGCAGCAGCAGTGGTAATAGTAGTATAGAGTGGCAAATAACTTGTGACATAGGTGTCTTGACTGAGCAGCAGCAGTAGTAGTAGTAGTAGACAATACAGTGTCAAATCACTTGGGCAAGAGGTGCCATGATGAACAGCAGCAGCAGCAGCAGTGGTAATAGTAGTATAGAGTGGCAAATAACTTGTGACATAGGTGTCTTGACTGAGCAGCAGTAGTAGTAGTAGTAGACAATACAGAGTCAAATCACTTGGGCAAGAGGTGCCATGATGAGCAGCAGTGGCAGAGGCGTAACTAGAGACTTCAGGGCCCCGGTGCAAGAAATCATGAATGGGCCCCCCCCTCCACAGTGACATGAGAGTCAGGTGGACCCCTCACACTGGCGGACGGCAGTCGGGCACCTCACACGGGCGGGTGAAGGGCCCCCAGACTTGGTGGAATTACAGGGCCTAGTCGCAATGGTGACTGCTGCGACCCTGATAATTCCGCCACTGGTTAAAGGTGTGTTACCTGCAGAGATCAAGGTGTGCTATGTACAGAGTCCAGGGCGTGTTACGTACAGTGTCCGGGGTGTGCTACGTACAGTGTCCGGGGTGTGCTATGTACAGTGTCCGGAGTGTGCTACGTACAGTGTCCGGGGTGTGCTACGTACAGTGTCCGGGGTGTGCTACGTACAGAGTGCAGATGTCAGAAGTGAATTAGGAACTTGCATAAATGACATCAGAGTAGAACTGCCCAGAGGTAATAAAGGTAAACAAATATATCTATAAAAGCAGCTCTATATTAATAGCAGGAAAATCAATATGAGAATAGGTAAATCAATATTTAGCAACACAACTGTAATCTAAACGTGTCTAAAGGAATAACAGTTTCCTAGTGTTTTTTGAGTCCCCTTCGAAAAAATGAGAGATGGTGGGGTCGCCTTTTAAATGGCAACAACAAACTGCGCAGGGCCAGTGCAAGGAATTTTGTTTACTTATCCCCGGTCCAAGAAGTGACGACATACAGGGGAGGGCTGGCAGCCTGTCCAGTCAAGTGGCCCATTGAACCACCCAATCAGCTCATCCATACCCACCTGTTTTTTCAATGCAGCCTCACCAGTGCCGCCTCCCCAGTGCCCATTAATGCAGCCTCCCCAGTGCCCATCAATGCAGCCTCACCAATGCCCATCAATGCAGTCTCACCAGTGTCCATAAATGCATGCTCACCAGAGTTGTAGTTTCACCTGCCCTGCTCAGGAGCTTAAGCGCGGGCTACAACTCCCAGAATAAAACAGTGGCTGGCTGGGTAGTCGGCCCAACTTCCTACAGAAGGAAAAAAAAGTCAGCAGGCAATGGTGCCCATAAAAATAGTGAAGGGGGTTGCACATTGTGGCAGTGGTGGAAGTGATAGGCGGCTTCACAGCCACTTGTAACACTTTCACATGAAATGCGACAGTCAGCTTTACTAAAGTACACACACTCCTAGCTGCTATAGGGACTGGGAGTGTGTAAAAAAATAATAATAATTCCGCACTGTAAAAATCTGAATCCCCAGCAAGTGTCTGGGGATTAGGATTTTACTGCCCCCCTATTCTGATGCCCTGAGGTGGCTGCTTAGGGCGCCATATGGTAGTGCCTGCCATAGCCCTGGGGCCACTACAGTTATAGGGCAGTCTTTAGGCTCGGTTCACACCAGTGTGCTGTGCAACCTGACATGTGTTTTGCACCACACTGGAGTGCAAATCACATGTGAAGTCTGTGCTATGCGATTTTTGCCATTTGGACCAAGGTCATGCAGGAACCTTTTTTGGTCCACACCAGAATCTGATTGCATGGGTGTTCACACCCCTGCGATCCGATTAATTTCTGAATTGACAGTTTGCACGGCACTATGTGAACCGATCTGGGGGTGTCATTAACTTTGTATTGACACTCCCAGCGGTTCGCATAAGGCAGTGTGAACCGCCTACGAGTCAGGTGCGATGCAGGAACCCGCAGTGGATTCGCAGGGTTCTTGCATCGCACTAGTGTGAACCAAGCCTGGTTCACACTGCAGCGATGTAAGAACCCTGTGAATCCACTGTGGGTTCCCACATCGCATGTCTCCCAGTGGCAGTTCACACTGCCCTATGCGAACTGCTGGGAGTGTCAGTTAAAAGTTAATGACACCCCCAAATCAATTTGTATATCACAGTGCGAACTGCAAATTCGGACAGTAATCAAATCGCATGGGTGTGAACACCCACGTGTTCGTATTTTGCTGGGACCAAAAATGAGTCCTGTGCGAAATTTGGTCCGAATACAATACAAATTCAGCCATTCTATCTGTATGGCTGAAATCCCATCGCACAGAGATCGCATGTGATTTTCACTGCAGTGTGGTACAAATCGCATCTGCTGTCGAACATCGCTGCAGTGTGAACCAGCACTAAGGGCCGGTTCACACTGGTGTGATGGGAGAACCCTGCAAATCCACTGCAGGTTCCCGCATCACACGGCAGTTCACACTGCCTTATGCAAACTGCTGGGGAGTGTCATACGATGTTAATGACACTCCCAGTTCATCTTGCATATCACACTGCGAACTGACAGTTTGGACATGAATCGGATCGCATGGGTGTGAACACCCATGCGATCCGATTCTGGTCCGAACAAAAAGGGTCCGGTTCGTGTTTGAACCGAATGCGGTGCAATATCAGCCAAACTATCTGTATGGTTGAAATCGCATCGCACAGATATTGCATGTGATGTGAACAGCAGTGTGCTGCAATCACATGCAATGTCTGGCATTGCTGCAGTGTGAACCAGCAAGTCCTAAGCAAGTCCTAAATCTTCACCTCTAAATTCTGGTGCATGTTGCAGCTGTGAATAGGGCCTACGGGTAGTATTAGGGCTAAAGAATAACAGGGTGGGCAGTTCTGATAGATGGCAGTAGATAATGGCCGACCGGCCCTCTTACCAGACCCGGAGATACAGCAACAATTGTTCCTCTGATCAGCAATTAGCTCATTCTGGGTTGCCTGTGGCGACTCCGCTGAATAGTGCCCAGATCTGTATTCTGGAAATAACTTTATGCCTTTCTTCAGAAGGGATAGTGCTAGGCTGTGTGGATTTCTCTCTGGTGGTGCAGTGCAGTGGGATTCTCTCTCTCTCTCTAATGGAGTCCTCCTGGGTGCACTTCCCCAAAATTCTCCCGGGCTCCTGAATCTCTCCCTCCTCTTCAATTGGGCATGCTGGGGGCTGCAGTTTCTCCCCTAAGTATTGCATGTCCAGCCCTCGGCACTACATTTCCCATAATCCTCCTCTCTGCTTCATTGTAGAGTTTTTTTCTCCTTGTCCAATAAGGAGGGGGAAGAAAAAACGAATACTGTACACAGTGATGAGAGGAGGAGGAGGGGGAGGAGGAGGAGGGAGCCCGCAGCAGCAGCAGCCTCTCTCTCTCTCTACACAGACACTGTCGCTCCGATCTTTTGCTGCTCTGCTCTCTTCTGACAGGAGGGAGGAGGGGAATGGGCAGGCATCGAGAGAGAGAGAGAGAGAGAGAGACATCCAGTCCTTTTAGCGGCGGCTAGATCAGGGGGGAGGAAGGAGCTCTCCTTCTCGGACTCGCTCCTGTCATTTGCCAGTGGTGACTGGCGGTGAGAGCAAGCGGATCAGGATCCGCTGCACCCGCTTACAGGAGCATGACGGCCCGGGACCTTCATCCAACTCGGCCAGCACCTGGTCCCTGGAACGAACAGCACGCACCAGCGGCGGACGGGCATCTCACACAGGCGGGTGGCGGGCCCCCCGGACTTGGCGGAATTACAGGGCCCAGTCGCAACGGCGACTGCTGCAACACTGATAATTCCGCCACTGAGCAGTGGTAATAGTAGTATAGAGTGGCAAATAACTTGTGACATAGGTGTCTTGACTGAGCAGCAGCAGTAGTAGTAGTAGTAGTAGACAATACAGTGTCAAATCACTTGGGCAAGAGGTGCCATGATGAGCAGCAGTGGTAATAGTAGTATAGAGTGGCAAATAACTTGTGACATAGGTGTCTTGACTGAGCAGCAGCAGTAGTAGTACAAGACAATATAGTGTCAAATCACTCGGGCAAGAGATGCCATGATGAACAGCAGCAGCAGCAGCAGTGGTAATAGTAGTATAGAGTGGCAAATAACTTGTGACATAGTTGTCTTGACTGAGCAGCAGCAGTAGTAGTAGTAGACAATACAGTGTCAAATCACTTGGGCAAGAGGTGCCATGATGAGCAGCAGTGGTAATAGTAGTATAGAGTGGCAAATAACTTGTGACATAGGTGTCTTGACTGAGCAGCAGCAGTAGTAGTACAAGACAATATAGTGTCAAATCACTCGGGCAAGAGATGCCATGATGAACAGCAGTGGTAATAGTAGTATAGAGTGGCAAATAACTTGTGACATAGGTGTCTTGACTGAGCAGCAGCAGTAGTATTAGTAGTAGTCGACAATACAGTGTCAAATCACTTAGGCAAGAGGTGCCATGATGAGCAGCAGTGGTAATAGTAGTATAGAGTGGCAAATAACTTGTGACATAGGTGTCTTGACTGAGCAGCAGCAGTAGTAGTACAAGACAATATAGTGTCAAATCACTCGGGCAAGAGATGCCATGATGAACAGCAGCAGTGGTAATAGTAGTATAGAGTGGCAAATAACTTGTGACATAGGTGTCTTGACTGAGCAGCAGCAGTAGTAGTAGTAGTAGACAATACAGTGTCAAATCACTTGGGCAAGAGGTGCCATGATGAGCAGCAGTGGTAATAGTAGTATAGAGTGGCAAATAACTTGTGACATAGGTGTCTTGACTGAGCAGCAGCAGTAGTAGTACAAGACAATATAGTGTCAAATCACTCGGGCAAGAGATGCCATGATGAACAGCAGCAGCAGCAGCAGTGGTAATAGTAGTATAGAGTGGCAAATAACTTGTGACATAGGTGTCTTGACTGAGCAGCAGCAGTAGTAGTAGTAGTAGTAGACAATACAGTGTCAAATCACTTGGGCAAGAGGTGCCATGATGAGCAGCAGTGGTAATTGTAGTATAGAGTGGCAAATAACTTGTGACATAGGTGTCTTGACTGAGCAGCAGCAGTAGTAGTACAAGACAATATAGTGTCAAATCACTCGGGCAAGAGATGCCATGATGAACAGCAGCAGCAGCAGCAGTGGTAATAGTAGTATAGAGTGGCAAATAACTTGTGACATAGGTGTCTTGACTAATCAGCAGCAGTAGTAGTAGTAGTAGTAGACAATACAGTGTCAAATCACTTGGGCAAGAGGTGCCATAATGAGCAGCAGTGGTAATAGTAGTATAGAGTGGCAAATAACTTGTGACATAGGTGTCTTGACTGAGCAGCAGCAGTAGTAGTACAAGACAATATAGTGTCAAATCACTCGGGCAAGAGATGCCATGATGAACAGCAGTGGTAATAGTAGTATAGAGTGGCAAATAACTTGTGACATAGGTGTCTTGACTGAGCAGCAGCAGTAGTATTAGTAGTAGTCGACAATACAGTGTAAAATCACTTAGGCAAGAGGTGCCATGATGAGCAGCAGTGGTAATAGTAGTATAGAGTGGCAAATAACTTGTGACATAGGTGTCTTGACTGAGCAGCAGCAGTAGTAGTACAAGACAATATAGTGTCAAATCACTCGGGCAAGAGATGCCATGATGAACAGCAGTGGTAATAGTAGTATAGAGTGGCAAATAACTTGTGACATAGGTGTCTTGACTGAGCAGCAGCAGTAGTAGTAGTAGTAGTAGACAATACAGTGTCAAATCACTTGGGCAAGAGGTGCCATGATGAGCAGCAGTGGTAATAGTAGTATAGAGTGGCAAATAACTTGTGACATAGGTGTCTTGACTGAGCAGCAGCAGTAGTAGTACAAGACAATATAGTGTCATATCACTCGGGCAAGAGATGCCATGATGACCAGCAGAAGCAGCAGCAGCAGTGGTAATAGTAGTATAGAGTGGCAAATAACTTGTGACATAGGTGTCTTGACTGAGCAGCAGCAGTAGTAGTACAAGACAATATAGTGTCAAATCACTCGGGCAAGAGATGCCATGAACAGCAGCAGTGGTAAGAGTAATAAAAATGGCAAATAGCTCGGCCAAGAGGTGCCATCAGCTGCAGCAGTAGTAATAGAAAGTGGCAAATCTCTCGGACAAAAGGTGACAGCAGCAGTATGAGTAATACAGGGAGTGCAGAATTATTAGGCAAATGAGTATTTTGACCACATCATCCTCTTTATGCATGTTGTCTTACTCCAAGCTGTATAGACTCGAAAGCCTACTACCAATTAAGCATATTAGGTGATGTGCATCTCTGTAATGAGAAGGGGTGTGGTCTAATGACATCAACACCCTATATCAGGTGTGCATAATTATTAGGCAACTTCCTTTCATTCGGCAAAATGGGTCAAAAGAAGGACTTGACAGGCTCAGAAAAGTCAAAAATAGTGAGATATCTTGCAGAGGGATGCAGCACTCTTAAAATTGCAAAGCTTCTGAAGCGTGATCATCGAACAATCAAGCGTTTCATTCAAAATAGTCAACAGGGTCGCAAGAAGTGTGTGGGAAAACCAAGGCGCAAAATAACTGCCCATGAACTGAGAAAAGTCAAGCGTGCAGCTGCCAAGATGCCACTTGCCACCTGTTTGGCCATATTTCAGAGCTGCAACATCACTGGAGTGCCCAAAAGCACAAGGTGTGCAATACTCAGAGACATGGCCAAGGTAAGAAAGGCTGAAAGGCGACCACCACTGAACAAGACACACAAGCTGAAACGTCAAGAATGGGCCAAGAAATATCTCAAGACTGATTTTTCTAAGGTTTTATGGACTGATGAAATGAGAGTGAGTCTTGATGGGCCAGATGGATGGGCCAATGGCTGGATTGGTAAAGGGCAGAGAGCTCCAGTCTGACTCAGACGCCAGCAAGGTGGAAGTGGAGTACTGGTTTGGGCTGGTATAATCAAAGATGAGCTTGTGGGGCCTTTTCGGGTTGAGGATGGAGTGAAGCTCAACTCCCAGTCCTACTGCCAGTTTCTGGAAGACCCCTTCTTCAAGCAGTGGTACAGGAAGAAGTCTGCATCCTTCAAGAAAAACATGATTTTCATGCAGGACAATGCTCCATCACACGCGTCCAAGTACTCCACAGCGTGCCTGGCAAGAAAGGGTATAAAAGAAGAAAAACTAATGACATGGCCTCCTTGTTCACCTGATCTGAACCCCATTGAGAACCTGTGGTCCATCATCAAATGTGAGATTTACAAGGAGGGAAAAGAGTACACCTCTCTGAACAGTGTCTGGGAGGCTGTGGTTGCTGCTGCACGCAATGTTGATGGTGAACAGATCAAAACACTGACAGAATCCATGGATGGCAGGCTGCATGAATGTCCTTGCAAAGAAAGGTGGCTATATTGGTCACTGATTTGTTTTTGTTTTGTTTTTGAATGTTTGGATGTTATATTGGTTTCACTGGTAAAAATAAATAATTGAAATGGGTATATATTTGTTTTTTGTTAAGTTGCCTAATAATTATGCACAGTAATAGTCACCTGCACACACAGATATCCCCCTAAAATAGCTAAAACTAAAAACAAACTAAAAACTACTTCCAAAAATATTCAGCTTTGATATTAATGAGTTTTTTGGGTTCATTGAGAACATGGATGTTGTTCAATAATAAAATGAATCCTCAAAAATACAACTTGCCTAATAATTCTGCACTCCCTGTATATCGGTACATAATCACTCTGTCACGCCCCCTGGTGGTAGAGCCTGATGTGCGGAGGACGGCCTCTCTTACAGCTCTGACTCCGAGCCCCTGATAGAGCAGACAGGAAGCGCAAGAGTACAGAGTCGCACGAGTGCCTGACTGAGTCGCTGATGAAGTCGCAGGACTGGAATCACCGAAGAAGTCGCAGGAGGACGCTGGTGCAGGGGCAGCCCAAGAACAGCTGTCAGCAGATAGCGAAGTCAAGGTGCAGGCCGGGTCGGTATTGGGCTGGCAGCGAGGTGGCAGAATCAGCAGGCAGAAGCAGGTCAAACAAGCCGGGTCAGTATTAGGCTGGCAGCAGGATAGCAGGATCAGCAGGCAGAAGCAGGTCAAACAAGCCGGGTCAGTATTAGGCTGGCAGCAGGATAGCAGGCAGAAGCAGGTCAAACAAGCCGGGTCAGTATTAGGCTGGCAGCAGGATAGCAGGATCAGCAGGCAGAAGCAGGTCACACGAGCCGGGTCAGTATTGGGCTGGCAGCAAGGTAGCAGGGTCAAACAAGCCGGGTCAGGTAACATAAGCAGGAATCAGGTAACAGGATCAGGTATGCTAGACGTAGTAGAACGGACAGCACCTGAGTCAGGGAAGTGGCTCAGTTTAAATAGCCTGTCTGGAACCAAACATTCAGGAAGTGCACGCCCTTGCAGGAACTGAGGTCACAGGCCGACCTCTACGGCCGCCATCTTGGGTACTGGCATGCCCTTCCTGACATTGCCCCCTCCTAACGGGCAGCCTCCGGATGCCCAATCTGGCCACCTTGTCAGGGTGAGAATTCTTGAAGGCCTGAATGAGCTTCTGAGCGTGAATATTGTCTTCCGGTTCCCAGGAATTGTCCTCTGCTCCGTATCCTCTCCACTTGATTAGGTACTGAACCTGGTTCCTCCTTCTCCTGCAATCTAATACCGCTTCCACTTCAAACTCCTCTTCGCCGTCCACAAGCACGGGTTCAGGTGGGCCAACATCTCGATCAGGGAACGGATCGGGAATAGCAGGTTTTAGTAGAGTTACATGAAACACGGGGTGAATCTTAAGAGAGTCCGGTAACTCAAGCTCGTAGGCGACATTATTGATTCGTCTCTTCACCGGGAATGGTCCCAAGAACTTAGGTCCTAATTTTTTCGAAGGGCAAGCGAGTTTTAGATTTGTGGTTGCCAACCACACTTGGTCGCCTGGATCTAAGATTAGTTCCCCCCTTCTCTTCTTATCAAAAACTTCTTTGTTGTGAGCCTGGGTCTTGGCCATTGTTTCCTGTAACAATTTATTGTTGGTAGTAAAGAAGTCCACTGTTTTAAGGACAGCAGGTACAGAACATTCAGGAACTGGGTTAAACAGAAAAGATGGGTGGAAACCGTAGTTTGCGAAGAAGGGCGACTGCTTGGTGGCTGAATGAGCGGAATTGTTATAGGCGAATTCGGCCAGGGGAAGTAAATGGAACCAATCGTCTTGCGAGAATGAAGAAAAACAACGGAGATATTGTTCGAGTGTCTGATTGGTCCTTTCCGTCTGTCCATTCGTCTGTGGATGGTAGGCTGATGAGAAAGAAAGTTCAATCCCCAGAGACTCACACAGCGACCTCCAGAACCTGGAGGTAAACTGGGCCCCTCTGTCGGAAACTATGTTTGCCGGAGCTCCATGAAGCCTTATGATCTCTCTAATAAAGATTTGTGCAGTCTCTTGTGCAGAAGGAGTGCCTTTCATGGGTAAAAAGTGGGCCATCTTGGACAGGCGGTCGACGATCACAAAAATAGTATTACAGCCCTCGGAAGGCGGCAACTCCACGATAAAGTCTATGGAAATCATTTGCCACGGTCTACTTGGGACAGGGAGTGGCTTTAGTAGACCCCAGGCCTTGGACTTGCTGTTCTTGTTGCGAACACAAGTAGTACAGGATTCCACATACTTCTTACAATCTTTATCCATTCCGGGCCACCAAAATGTCCGTTGCATTAGTTCAGAAGTCTTGTAACTGCCAAAATGCCCTGCAAGCATGTGATCATGGCACAACCCCAAGGTGGAGACTCGCAGACTTTCTGGTACAAAGATCTTATCTCCATACCAGAGCAGCCCATCTCTTGCCACTAAAGTGGTCCCGGGCGGGGAAGGGTTACCTGCGGAGGCTTGTCTGATTTGAGTGATCAGGTTCCCCTGTAATAGGAGGAAGTTTCCGGATGACAGGATTGTATCTGGCGGAGAGGTTTCTTGAGGCTTGCTGAACATACGTGACAATGCATCCGGTTTTATGTTCTTTGATCCAGGCCTGTATGTTAAGTGAAAGGTGAATCTGGAAAAAAAAAGTGCCCATCTAGCCTGCCGGGGTTTCAATCTCTTTGCCGTCCTCAGATATTCGAGATTCTTATGATCCGTGTAGATTAAGATTGGATGTGAGGCCCCTTCTAAAAGGTACCTCCATTCTTCTAAGGCAGCTTTGATCGCTAGGAGTTCGCGATCCCCAACGTCATAATTCTTCTCAGCACTGGTCAGTTTACGAGAAAAGAAGGCGACAGGGTGCAACAGGGCCTTGGGTCCCTGTCTCTGGGAAAGTACGGCTCCAACCGCCGTCTCCGATGCGTCCACCTCTAAGACATATGGCAGGGCCGAATCCGGGTGTTTCAAGACAGCTGCAGAGGTGAAAAGCCCTTTCAGAGTCTCGAAGGCAGTCTGAGCCTCAGGGGACCAATGGAATCTGACACCTTGTTTGGTGAGCTGGGTGATGGGGGAGATGATTGCCGAGAAACCTCTGATAAATTTCCTGTAAAAGTTCGCAAAACCCACGAAACGTTGGATGCCTTTCTTATCACTGGGAGCTGGCCAGTCCAAGATGGCTGCGACTTTTTGAGGATCCATCTTGATACCCTCAGTGGATATTATCAGGCCCAGGAATTGGATGCTCTGACGCTCGAATTCGCATTTCTCGGGCTTGGCGTAAAGTCCATGCTGCCGAAGGCGGCCCAATACGTTTTTGACGTGTCTGCGATGGTCGTCTAAAGAGGAAGAAAAAATTAGTATATCGTCAAGGTACACAACAACAAATAAGTCCAGGAAATCTCGGAAGACATCATTAATAAAGTGCTGGAAAGTAGCGGGGGCATTGCAAAGTCCGAAGGGCATCACAAGGTACTCAAAATGCCCAAAACGTGTGCGGAAGGCAGTCTTCCATTCATGCCCTTCCCGTATACGGATCAAATTATAGGCCCCCCGGAGATCCAGCTTAGTAAATATGATGGCAGAACCAAGTCTCTGAAAAAGTTCTGGCACAAGTGGCAGAGGATAACGGTTTTTGACCGTAATTTTATTTAAGTCCCGATAATCCACACATGGACGTAAAGAGTGGTCCTTTTTCTCCACAAAAAAGATCCCTGCACCAGCCGGGGACGTGGAAGGGCGGATGAACCCTTTCCTCAAGTTTTCATCAATGTAGTCCTTAAGAGCTACAAGTTCACATTCGGATAAAGGGAAAATCCGGCCAAAGGGGACTTCGACTCCAGGGAGGAGCTCGATTGGACAATCATAGGCCCGATGAGGAGGGAGAGTCTCTGCCCCTTTTTTGCTGAACACGTCCAAGAAATCGTGGTAAACTGCAGGTACAAATTGACGAGCCTCAGAGTCTGTGTCAAGGCATAACAAGGAGGGCTGGTCACAAGGGGTTGGTAGGCAGTGCTGAAGGCAGTAGGGCGAACAAAACTCAATTCCGTCTGTGGTCCAGTTGATACTGGGGTTATGGGCTTTCAGCCAGGGCATGCCGAGGATTATCGGGAACAAAGGAGAGGCGATGGCATCTAATCGAAGTAGTTCTTTATGGTCCCTAGCCATAGTGGCTAGTAGGGGAATAGTCTCGTGCGTTACTGCACCAGACTTAATAACGGACCCATCAGCCAAGTAGATGGAAAGTTTCTGTGCCTTGGGCTGCAGAGGAATACGATGTCTTGCAGCGAAGGATAGGTCCACAAAGCAGCTGCAGGCCCCGGAATCAATTATAGCGGGAGTCTGGATGGTCCCTTCTGGCAGCTGTAATGAAATTGAGAGAGCAAGGTGAGCAGAATTGCTGGGCATGTTCAAGGTTGCAGGGGGCGAAGTAACTGAGAGGCACTTGCGCAGTTTGACTGGGCAGGATCTCACATAATGGCCTGACCCCCCACAGTACAGGCAAAGATTCTGTTGGTGGCGACGTTGGCGCTCTTCAACGGTGAGAGAGGGGCGAAGCAGGCCGATCTGCATTGGCTCTGGAGCGTCAGACGTGGCTGGGACAGGACCCGGCGGAGCAGGGTTGTAGGGGTTGGGGACCCGTGGTAGCATCCATACTGAGCGTGACTGGCCCGCAGCCCTCTCCGATCTTCGTTCTCTCAACCGGCGATCGATTTGAATGGATAAGTCGATCAAAGCCTCCAAGGTGGAAGGCACCCCCACTCGGGCAAGTTCGTCTTTAAGGGACTCAGAGAGGCCCATGCGAAATTGGTAGCGAAGTGCGGCATCATTCCAATTGGTGTCAAAGCCCCAGCGCCTGAATTCGGAGACGTAGTCCTCAACTGGTCTGCGACCCTGCTGAAGCGAACGAAGGGCTGCTTCAGCGGACGCAGCTTGCTGGGGGTCCTCGTACAACTGGGCCATGGCTGCAAAGAATGAGGCTAGGTCTACTAGGCACACGGACTTCTGCTCAAGGAGACGATGGGCCCAGGACTGTGGTTCCCCTTGCAGCAGAGAGACTACAAAGCCAACCTTTGTGGCCTCCAGGGAGAAGGTGCGAGGCTGCAGTGCAAAGTATAGTTCACATGCGTTTTTGAAGGACCTAAACTTGCTGCGATCGCCAAGGAATTTCTCTGGGGTCGGGACCCTGGGTTCAGGTGGAAGCATAACTACTGCTGGAGCAGAAGCCGCACCCTGCTGGGCGGCCTGGACTGGTGCGGATCCCTGGGCAGCAGAAGATAGAGTCTGTATTCGTCCTTCTAGCTGGGTATAACCTGCTTGTAGGTCATTTACTGCCCGTGCCAGGTCAGCCAGATGCTGGCACAGTTCTTCCATGGGAGAGGGTCCTCGCACAGGCTCAGACATGGCTGTCCGTTACTGTCACGCCCCCTGGTGGTAGAGCCTGATGTGCGGAGGACGGCCTCTCTTACAGCTCTGACTCCGAGCCCCTGATAGAGCAGACAGGAAGCGCAAGAGTACAGAGTCGCACGAGTGCCTGACTGAGTCGCTGATGAAGTCGCAGGACTGGAATCACCGAAGAAGTCGCAGGAGGACGCTGGTGCAGGGGCAGCCCAAGAACAGCTGTCAGCAGATAGCGAAGTCAAGGTGCAGGCCGGGTCGGTATTGGGCTGGCAGCGAGGTGGCAGAATCAGCAGGCAGAAGCAGGTCAAACAAGCCGGGTCAGTATTAGGCTGGCAGCAGGATAGCAGGATCAGCAGGCAGAAGCAGGTCAAACAAGCCGGGTCAGTATTAGGCTGGCAGCAGGATAGCAGGCAGAAGCAGGTCAAACAAGCCGGGTCAGTATTAGGCTGGCAGCAGGATAGCAGGATCAGCAGGCAGAAGCAGGTCACACGAGCCGGGTCAGTATTGGGCTGGCAGCAAGGTAGCAGGGTCAAACAAGCCGGGTCAGGTAACATAAGCAGGAATCAGGTAACAGGATCAGGTATGCTAGACGTAGTAGAACGGACAGCACCTGAGTCAGGGAAGTGGCTCAGTTTAAATAGCCTGTCTGGAACCAAACATTCAGGAAGTGCACGCCCTTGCAGGAACTGAGGTCACAGGCCGACCTCTACGGCCGCCATCTTGGGTACTGGCATGCCCTTCCTGACACACTCAGCCTTTTGGCATTAGCAGTAGGAGCCCATATGGTGGCAAAATTACAAAAGCTTGAAGTTGCAGTAGCATGGTGATTAAATTTGAAAAGCAGAATGACACAGGCCTTAAGTAGCTGTAGCCTGACTATACCATAGTGCCTCATAATTTAAAAGTTTGATTAACGTCATTTCTATGCCATCCGTGACTTTTTAAATTCATGATGAGCAATTACTTTTCAAAATAATGTGGCAGCAGCATCAGGACTCCTTATAGTGGCTTAATGACACAGCATGGAAATATTTATGCCCTTAACACTACCTGCCCACTATGGGCCAGATTCAGGTAGATGAGAGCATCTTTGCTCCAGAGTAACGCTTCTCATTTACGTTACTCTGAAGACCCTTTCAGCGCAAGTCCTGTAATTCACATAGCAGTTGCGCGTAAACTTGCGCCAGAGTAACGATAATGCGCTGGCGTAACCCGACGCAAGTGGAAGTGGGTGTGATCATATGTAAATGATGGGCGGAGCCCAGCGCAGAGGCTTACGTTCAGCGCATCAACCACGGAGCATGCGCAGTGAGTGCGGCTCCACTCGCCCCCTTTGTGCGCATGCTCACAACTTCCGTCGGCACCACTTCACGGGAAACGTCAGCGCAATGCCTTCCGTTGGGCGTTTAAATGCGCCCGTAGAAGCGCCATTTCGGCACTAAAGTATATCCTGCTCCCCCTCCCCGCAGTGATGTTACTTTTGTTTTGAGATGGCTGCTCCCGTTCCCCGCAAACACACAGGAGAAAGCTGAACTTTAATGGCCAGGAGCTGTCAGCCGTCATCTCGGCTATGGAGACCTATGATGTCTTCCTCCATGGCTGTAAAATTTGACAGACAAGCATGGACAGAGGTGTTGTCCTGCAAGTGGGGGTGCTCAGCTAGCTCTTATCGTCGGTAACGCTGCTGTAGCTGCTCTCCTGCTGACCTGTGGCCATCTGGAGTAAAGATAAAGCAGCCTTTTGTAGAAATAACTTTGCGCCGGACGGACGAGATACGCGCGGCGCATGTAGCCAGCGTATGGTGCTAATCCGTTCGTGAATTGTGAAAAATCCCTCATTTGCATATTTGCAGGGGAAATCAATAGGCGCGACTGATGCGCCCAACGAAATTAAGCGCTGACGATACTCTGGCGTCGGAACGTTCCGCCAGTCGCAAATGACCCGTTATTGGGCGCATCTAGTTTGGTGGGTACGGGCACATAGAAACGACGGCGCATCATCACAGTTACGCGGCGCATATCGAAATACTCCAGCGCAAGTGTTCCTGAATCTGGCCCTATGAGTTTCAAAGGTATACAGTGAGGAAAATAAGTATTTGAACACCTGTCTATCAGCTAGAATGATGAGCCTCAAAGAGTCTGCCTTTAAAATGTCCACCTCCACTCCATTTATTATGCTAAATTAGATGCACCTGTTTGAGGTCATTAGCTGCATAAAGAGTGAAACCTGTCCACCTTATACAATCAGCAAGAATCGAACTACTAACATGGCCAAGAAGGGGATTATCAGAGTTGATTTTCTAAAGTGCCACATCCAAATGAGAAATTAAAAAGAATAAAGGCAAAGCCCCCTAGTCGGACTTTAAAGGCACTGTGATGTGTCAAATGTAGTTAGAGAAAACATGGTATTACAATATAATTTATTGAAGAAGTATCAGATAAAAGTTGATTACATAATCTATAACAAATACAAAAAATACAAAATAATGAAATATAGTTCAACATATATTGCTGTGTGATGTGATGCCCTGTGTGGTCCCGACGTTTCAGGGAGACATAGTCCCTTTCTTCAGGGGTATTCCAGGATTCACAGCTCTAAAAATGTATGGGAAATGATCAGGATAATCCTAATAATGTTGATGATGTTGTTATATAGATTATTACTGAAGTACTTACAGTGAACTGTATGGTACTTCAAGTCAGTAGATCATGTATTTAAAAGCATGGGTTTCCGGATGATCCGAGTCTGCTGGCCTGGCCACTGACGACAGAGCAGAATTGTGAGCAGGGTGTGTTGTTGCCAGATATAAATATGCTGCTGGAGTCAGAGGACATTGGAGCCTAAAGTTGTAATGATGTGTGTTAATATTTATGAACATAGTTGTAATAATAAAATGTGAAATAAATTGTGTTTTATAACATTGTGTTTTATAACATTTTCTTGGAGGGATATGGTATGGCTTACCTAGTAAATAGCGATGGAGAGGCTCGTATTAGGCTGGAAGTGTACAAAAGTAATAAGAAATAATGAGTAAATATGTACAATGTATGTAAGTAAAAATATCCATGTTATATTAATGTGGTTAAACCATATATAGTTAGATGTTATAGCAAAAATTGCTCAATAGATGGCGTTCAATGGGGATATTTAGATGTTATAGCAAAAAATGCTCAATAGGTGGCGTTTAAAGGTTGAGTATTAAGGAGTTGATTAAAAAGGACATTTTTTTTTTTTTGGACATAGAAAGTGGCAAATCTCTCGGACAAAAGGTGACAGCAGCAGTATGAGTAATATATCGGTACATAATCACTCAGCCTTTTGGCATTAGCAGTAGGAGCCCATATGGTGGCAAAATTACAAAAGCTTGAAGTTGCAGTAGCATGGTGATTACATTTGAAAAGCAGAATGACACAGGCCTTAAGTAGCTGTAGCCTGACTATACCATAGTGCCTCATAATTTAAAAGTTTGATTAACGTCATTTCTATGCCATCCGTGACTTTTTAAATTCATGATGAGCAATTACTTTTCAAAATAATGTGGCAGCAGCATCAGGACTCCTTATAGTGGCTTAATGACACAGCATGGAAATATTTATGCCCTTAACACTACCTGCCCACTATGAGTTTCAAAGGTATACAGTGAGGAAAATAAGTATTTGAACACCTGTCTATCAGCTAGAATTATGAGCCTCAAAGACCTGATAGTCTGCCTTTAAAATGTCCACCTCCACTCCATTTATTATGCTAAATTAGATGCACCTGTTTGAGGTCATTAGCTGCATAAAGAGTGAAACCTGTCCACCTTATACAATCAGCAAGAATCGAACTACTAACATGGCCAAGACCAAAGAGCTGTCCAAAGACACTAGAGACAAATTTGCACACCACCACAAGGCTGGAAAGGGCTACGGGGAAATTGCCAAGCAGCTTGGTGAAAAAAGGGTACACTGTTGGAGCAATCATTAGAAAATGGAAGAAGATAAACATGACTGTTAATCTCCCTCGGACTGGGGCTCCATGCAAAATCTCACCTCGTGGGGTCTCAATGATCCTAAGAAAGGTGAGAAATCAGCCCAGGACTACACGGGAGGAGCTGGTCAATGACCTGAAAAGAGCTGGGACCACCATTTGCAAGGTTACTGTTGGTAATACACTAAGACGTCATGGTTTGAAATCATGCATGGCACGGAAAGTTCCCCTGCTTAAATCAGCACATGTCAAGGCCCGTCTTAAGTTTGCCAATGACCATTTGGATGATCCAGAGGAGTCATGGGAGAAAGTCATGTGGTCAGATGAGACCATAATAGAACTTTTTGGTCATAATTCCACTAACCGTGTTTGGAGGAAGAAGAATGATGACTACCATGCCAAGAACGCCATCCCTACTGTGAAGCATGGGGGTGGTAGCATCATGCTTTGGGGGTGTTTTTCTGCACATGGGACAGGGTGACTGCACTGTATTAAGGAGAGGATGACCGGGGCCATGTATTGCGAGATTTTGGGCAACAACCTCCTTCCCTCAGTTAGAGCTTTAAAGATGGGTCGAGGCTGGGTCTTCCAACATGACAATGACCCGAAGCACACAGCCAAGATAACCAAGGAGTGGCTCTGTAAGAAGCATATCAAGGTTCTGGCGTGGCCTAGCCAGTCTCCAGACCTAAACCCAATAGAGAATCTTTGGAGGGAGCTCAAACTCTGTGTTTCTCAGCGACAGCCCAGAAACCTGACTGATCTAGAGAAGATCTGTGTGGAGGAGTGGGCCAAAATCCCTCCTCCAGTGTGTGCAAACCTGGTGAAAAACTACAAGAAACGTTTGACCTCTGTAATTGCAAACAAAGGCTACTGTACCAAATATTAACAATGATTTTCTCAGGTGTTCAAATAATTATTTTCATCACTGTAAATACATCAGGGAATGCATGACAAGGGACCCTTCAGCGCCCTGAACCGACAGCGGGTGCCAGAAAGACACCGCCGATCCAAGACTCATTCATCTTGATGAATGTGAGTCTGTCCACGGAGTCTGTGGACAGACGGGTCCTCTTGTCCGTGACCACCCCACCTGCCGCGCTGAATGTCCGCTCAGATAGTACGCTGGAGGGGGGGCAAGACAATAACTCCAGCGCATACTGAGCGAGCTCGCGGCAGGTGTCCAATCTGGCAACCCAGTACTCCATGGGGTCGTCAGTGCTCATACTGTCAGAAGCACCGACGGACGCCATGTAATCTGCCACCATGTGGGCCAGCCGCTGGTGGTGACTGCTGCTGCTGCTGCTGCTGGTACTGGGTCGCTCAGATTGGAAGAACATCCTCATCTCACCCATTAGGTCCCCTGCTCGGCTGCTACTGGGTGCAGCCACCTGCTGGGTGAGATGAGGGGGGACAACTGGAGGCCGGGGAGTTGCCTGCTCCAACCGGCTGACTATGCCTGCCTGCAGTTCCTCCATCCGGCGCTGCCTCCGGCTGGCTGGGAAGAACTGCCCCAGTTTCCCCTTGCACCTGGGATCTAAAAGGGTGGCCATCCAAAATTCATCCCTCTCCTTGATGGTCTTAACCCGGGGGTCCCTCCTGAGGCATCTCAGCATGTGGGCAGCCATGGGGAAGAGCACAGCCCGCTGTGACTCCGCAAGGCTGCCCAGGTCAATGACGTCCAACTCTTCATCCCGGAGCCGCTGCTGCTCACGCTCAGAGATGCCCAACCCCCAGACTATCGGTGCCCCCAACACCGGCTCTCCCTTCTGACCAGGCCCTGACTCCAGGACGACACCAGTAACCTCCTCATCATCATCATCCTCCTCCTCCTCGTCCTGGGCCTGGTCTTGGTGGAGCAGTGTTGCCTCCTCCTGCTCCACCAAGGCACTCTCCCCAGCTTCGAGCAGGCGATCTAGTGTCCTGTCCAGCAGGAACACTATAGGAAGCACGTCATTGAGGCCGACATGCTCCCTGCTGACCATCTTGGTCGCCTGCTCAAAAAGGGGCCAACACATGGCAGACCTGGTGTATCTGCCCCCACTCCGCACTGGTGATGTACGGGAGTGTATGTGAAGGCCCGGCAGTGCCTTGCTCCAGCAGGTACTCCTTCACCGCCCTTCGCTGCTCCCACAACCTCTCCAGCATGTGGAGGGTGGAGTTCCACCGCGTCACACTGTCCACAATCAGCCTGTGAAGGGGCAGGCTGTTGTCCCGCTGCAACTTGGACAGGGATGCGGTAGCGGTTGGGGAGCGCCTGAAGTGGCTGGCAATCCTACGCACCCTTAGCACAATGTCACTCAACCCGGGATAGGTGCGCAGGAATTTCTGCACCACAAGGTTGAGGACATGTGCCAGACAGAGCACGTGGGTCAGACTGCCAGCCTGGAGGGCGGAGAGTAGGTTGTTGCCGTTATCACAGACAACCATACCTGCCTGGAGCCTTCGGGGTGTCAGCCACTTCTGGACCTGAGCCTAAAGTGCGGTCAGCACTTCAGGGCCAGTGTGTCTCCGGTCCCCTAAACTAATAAGCTGGAGCACGGCCTGACAGCGCACGTGCCCCACACTTGAGTAGCTACGGGGGCGCTTGCTGGGAGGCTCAGCAGCTGCGGAGACAGTGGCTTGACGGAGACCAGCAGTTCTCCCCTGGACACCCCGGGGCGGCACCACAAAATCTGATGCCGCCGATCCCTCCCCGGCGCCTCGGAGGGAAACCCAATGGGCCGTGAAACTGATGTAGCGGCCCTGCCCATGCCTGCTGGTCCAGCCATCCATTGTGAGATGCACCCTGTCGCTGACAGCGTGATCCAGCGACAGGGTTACATTCTGCACAATGTGCTGGTGTAGGGCAGGGACACCAGTCTTGGCAAAGAAATGGCGGCTGGGGACACGCCATTGGGGTTGGGCCTGCTCCAACATCTGCCTGAAGGGGTTGCTGTCAACGATGTTGAAGGGCAGCAGATGTTGGGCAATAACCCTTGCCAGGAGCCCATTGAGGGAACGCACAGGCTGCTGTACCCTGCTCACTTGTGGTGGTGGCGCTGCTACCACCACCACGCTCCCGCCAGTGATTTATTCTCAGGTGCTGGTTCAGGGCTGTGGTACCCACCCGAGCCAAGCACTTCCCTCTCTTCACCCTGGCACGACAGATCTGGCAGATGGCCACGGTAGGATTATCTGCTACCAGGGTGAAGTAGGCCCAGACAGGTAACTTCAGCGCCACCCTCCTGTCAGATGGGGTGACGCTGACTTGCACCTGCTGGGACTCGGTGCGCACAGGTGGAGCTGCCTGCTGCTGCTGCTGCTGCTGCTGCTGCTGACACCTCCTGCTGCCGTCACCAGTGGAGACCCTGACGCTGGTCTCCCTGGTGACCTGGCGCACCGTTTCCCCAGGGTGCCTACCTTCCTCGTCGTCACTGCTGCTGTGAACCGACAAGCCAGTTGGCACCCATGTTGGGTCACCCTCCTCTTCGCCCCCAGATATGTCAGACCCAGGGCTGAAATGTGGTGGTCTGAGGGAACCAGCTGACATGAAGCCGCTATCCTGGCTCCGCTGTCCCCTCACCCACGCCTGGGTCTGACTAGGTGCTGTTGTTTCCTGCACCAAAACAGCAGCACCACTTTGAAGGGATGTCTCTGGGATACTGACAGCAGGTATCCCATCCTCCTCCTCCATCCCTTCAAAAAAGGTCCTGACCATTAGGACAGAACTGGAGGTCTGCCTGATGCAGGGCCTCCCCCAAGATATCCCTCTCACTGTCGCTGTCGAACAGTAAGATGCTGGACTCTTGGGGGCTGGGGGGGGGACTAAAGTCACCGGTGTAATGGTGGTGCTACTGGTAGTCGGGACTGACGACTCAGTGGCACTGCTGTGCCCCATATAGTCCACCACTACTGGAGCCTGAGATGGCAATATCGGGCGTCTGCCCGATGAAAAAAAATCCCGGATGAGGCGGACTCCCGTTCCACCTGATCCTCTACCAATAGTAGGGGCGCGAGAGGTACCCCATGCTGGCAGCGACCCAGCACTGGGAGTAACTCCCCTACCCCTGCTGCCACGGACACGGCCACGTATGCCGCTCATAATTGCTGATGTGGAGGGGGGGTAAACTTTATTCGGGGGGGGGAATGTGAGGAAGGATTTTTTTTTTTTCTAAAAGACAGGCACGTAGACAAAGACGTAGACAGACAGCTAATAAACTATAATAAAACTAGTACACCTAAAAGTTTTTTTTTGGTAGTCGTTGGAGTATTTAAATATTACCCAGGGTTGCCAGGTATCATGGAAGTTCGTTGAGCATTCTCTTCTCATGGCTATTAGCTCTTCCATCTTGTATATATACTGAACTCTGTCTAGCCACTCTCTAAGGGATGGACTTCTGCTCGACTTCCAGTATAGGGGGATTAAAGTTTTCGCTGCCGTTAATAAGTGTCTGGTGAGTGACTTTTTATAGTTACTAATTGATAAGTGATTTACGTGAAGGAGACATGCTGCAGCATCTAGTGATATGTTTGTATCCGTGATCGATTTGGTCCAGAGTATAACTTGGGACCAGTAGTCAATAATTGGGGGGCAGTGTAGTAATATTAATATAGATGTGTTGGTATTTAAAATATTGTGTTATACAGTATGTATGGTATGGTATTTAGGCATTCGAGGTTACACATCAAAGGAAGTTTGCTGACCAAATCTTGTGGCCAAAGGATCAAAAGATACAGAGGACCCTTTGATGTGTAAATCTTATCTAAGACAACCTAGGTATGTGAGATGGCCTGGTACTTCCTGACATACATAAGGAAGTGTTTTTTTTAATGGTAATTAGACATTCAATGGGAACATTTGGTTGACCCCCCTCCAGTATGATACCATTATATGAGAAAGACAGGCTGACATTCGGTTCATCTTGTCAGAGAGAAAGTACTCCTGTATTCTCTCTGTAGGAGTATGGGGGCGCAGGTAGAAATCTGAATTACTCTGTTGGACTTTTGGTATCATCTGTGGACGTTGGACTATTCTGTATTGTAGTTGTTGAAATAAATGCATTCTCTGGAGGACCTGGTGTTTTGCTGCGAGAACAATCTACTAACATCATACTAGACACTATACATTGGTATGAAGGATGAAGTCTATTATACCAAATATCTGAAGACTACATTGGTGCCGTGCAAGTGACCAGAAGCGCATTTTCAGGACTTGGTAACAGAAGTCGGTGGTGACAGAAATCCTGTGAGTTGGACAAGAAGTCGAATGAAGAAAAAGACCTGTGCTGTGACTCTATGTCTGGTTGTGACATAAGAGAGTGATATACAAGACTAAACAAGTTTGGAACCCCAGAATTATTCTCTGGAGACTGGAAACTGAAGAAAGAAAAAGACTGTCCTGTATCAGAAGACTGGAACTGGCAAGGTGGAGCTTCAAATGCGGTGAGTAAAATATTTCCTTTTTTTCTTTAAATTATTAATAATATAGTCAAAATGCTTACTCAGTGTGAAGCTAGTGTCAGTTCTGATAAAGTTAACAGATGGGTGTCAAAATGTATTAAGCGTCATGGCGGTCCTTATGAAATTCCAGAAAAATGTAAGCAGACGTGGACTATGATGAAGGAATTTTTAGAGAAAAGTGTTTTTGATAGCAAAATTTCAGAAAGTAAGAGAAAGGGTTGTATTGTGCAGGGCTTGTTATCTTGCTGTTTAAAAATGGAAAGTTCTTTGAATGATAAAGTTATGGAAATTGTGCAGTTACAGAGTGAAGTTGATAATACCCATAAGGTTTGTCAGCGGTTACAAAACCAATCAGACACTGAGACAGTAAATTTAAAATTGCATGCAGTTACCATTGGTGGAGCTTTGCTTGAGAAATCTAAGCGGTGTGATGAATTATCAGAGGAAAATGAGAGATTAAAATTAAGAATTATGGAATTGGAGAAGAGATCTCAGGAATGCAGTGGTGCATCAAATCTTGGATTAAGCAATCTGCAGCAAAATACAAACACAAACTTTCTAGCAAATGAAACAGAACCTCATATTAAATCTGATTATTCATTGCCAGCCGCACCCACTGTGACCACCACGGTTTATAATATTAATACAGGGGAGGTTCAGCTTGTAATGAAGCATTTGAAACCAAAAGAACTGGATGCAATTCTTAAAGAAATAGGAATGGTTCCCTGCCATGATTTAAACAGATTTTTGAAATGGTTTTGTGACTTGCAGAATATCAGGGACATGTACAGTCTCAACCCATCTGACTTAGAAAGAGTTTTGCAACATTCTATAGGGAATAGTCTTTGGATGAGAATATAACAGATCTGTATTCAGCCTCTGAGAACAAGAGACATATTGCTGGAATTATTATGTGTCTTGTATGGAGTGCGTTCTGATGTTGCGATTCATGGGAAGATCCACCAAATGCAGAGTGAATCTCCCTATGAATTGTCGCACAGGTTAGCAACTATTATGGAATTATTGGTTGGTAATAATCTTGCATTTGAGCGGGGAGGCTCCATACATATCAGTATGATTCTAGATGCTTTGCATGAAGATATCAAACAAAATATTTTATTAGTTACCCCGAATCCTCATGATTTAAAAGACGTATTATTGAGAGCAGATCATTTATGGAGAAAGTCAAACGAGCAAGCTGTCAGAATTGATGTAGCCACATTGTTTAGGCAGAAATATCAGAAGATATTATTTAATGATCACAACAAGAGAGGGAACTCTGCATCAAACATAAGTGATATTAATATGAAAAACAGAGCTGGCCAAAATCATAATAAGAAAAAGGCCTGGATACCATTTCCTCAGTTAAAACAGAAATATGACCACCTTAAAATTGAGTATGATAAGATGAAAATAGAATATTACACACTATTAGAACAGTTGAAAGGTCCAGATCTGTTTTTGAATGGAAATGACACTTCTATATCAGTGGGGGTGAACTAGCTTTAAACTGTAGACTGTAAATAATACTTTGTTTAAAGACTTTGCTAATGAGTTTTTTTCTGAGAGTTTTTGTCTTTCAGGTACAGTCCATGGCTGGAGATACTCGTTTGCATGTGAATAGCAGGAGTAATTATATATATATATATATATATAATATATATATTATAGGAGTATATATATGTTGGCATACCATTCTGGTGGAATTATGGACTGAATGATACAAGTAACGGCTCTATTAAACGCAATGAGGTGTCAGCCTACAGCACATTACGAATGCAAATTGTTGCTGGCAATCAACGAATGACACAACAGGTCATCATTGTTCAAATAAGAAATGGAAAGAAGCAGAATGACTACAGCTTTATTATCAGAGAATATTGAGGGTTTGATGTTAAAGGAACCAAGTATCCTGATTGGTGGATTAATGATTGAAGGTGAAACTCATGAATGTCGGGTGCAAGGAAATAGTTTGCAGCACAGAATTTCTACTGCCATACCCAAACCTTTTTGACCTTGAAAGGGACTGCTGGTACATTAATGGTTCTTCTTACTATGAAGATGAAAGTGGTATTTCAGGATTTGCTGGTGTTTGTGCAAAAGCATCTTTAAAGATATAAACTTTGAGCCTGGAGATGAGAGAATCCTGGACTTATGTGGATTGGACCTCCCAAAACATACCAAGCTTTACTTTCAGTGAGATGGTGAGAGATGTGATGAAGTCAGAATGGACGGTGACATCAGCTCATTTTTTGCACAATATTCAAGATCGTTATGTGATTTACTCAAGAAAGAGCAAGCTTTGAAATAAGGCCTATACGGATACGGGCCACTTATGTTTACCGAACCCTTTTCCAGTCATGGTCTAAAGTTATATTATCTAATAACTGTTTCATGGGGATATTTTAGAGGTTGGTGAAGAGAGATGTAACCAGTCTCAACTTAAAGCGGATGGTTCACCTCAAAAAGATATTAAAAGCCAGCAGCAACAAATACTGCAGCTGCTGACTTTTAATATTAGGACACTTACCTGTCCTGGAGTCCAGCGGCGTCCGTAGCAGAGGACGAGCGATCGCTCGTCACCCTGCTGCTCCCCCCTCCATCCACGGTGAGGGAACCAGGAAGTGAAGCGCTGCGGCTTCACTGCCCGGTTCCCTACGGCGCATGCGCGAGTCGCGCTGCGCCCGGCGATTGGCTCCCGCTGTGTGCTGGGAGCCGAGAGTTCCCAGCACACAACGGGAAAAGCCCGTCTTTTGCCCGAGACTGCGGGCCGGAAGTGGGTGCGGATACCTGTCTTTAGACAGGTATCTGCACCCCCCTCCCCCCTGAAAGGTGTCAAATGTGACGCCGGAGGGGGGGAGGGTTCCGATCAGCGGATCTTCACTTTAGGGTGGAGATCCGCTTTAATATTTCATATGAGCCATTGTAAAGCATCCAGTACCTCAAACCATGATTGCGTTTGTTGTTTGAATTATGGATCAGTTCTTGTAATTAGAACCGATCCAAGTGGGGGAATGTAGTAATATTAATATAGATGTGTTGGTATTTAAAATATTGTGTTATACAGTATGTATGGTATGGTATTTAGGCATTCGAGGTTACACATCAAAGGAAGTTTGCTGACCAAATCTTGTGGCCAAAGGATCAAATGATACAGAGGACCCTTTGATGTGTAAATCTTATCTAAGACAACCTAGGTATGTGAGATGGCCTGGTACTTCCTGACATACATAAGGAAGTGTTTATTAATGGTAATTAGACATTCAATGGGAACATTTGGTTGACCCCCCTCCAGTATGATACCATTATATGAGAAAGACAGGCTGACATTCGGTTCATCTTGTCAGAGAGAAAGTACTCCTGTATTCTCTCTGTAGGAGTATGGGGGCGCAGGTAGAAATCTGAATTACTCTGTTGGACTTGGTATCATCTGTGGACGTTGGACTATTCTGTATTGTAGTTGTTGAAATAAATGCATTCTCTGGAGGACCTGGTGTTTTGCTGCGAGAACAATCTACTAACATCATACTAGACACTATACATTGGTATGAAGGATGAAGTCTATTATACCAAATATCTGAAGACTACAGGCAGAACCACCAGATATGTGCTAGTGAGCCCGTATCTCTATTGCAACGCCAGCAGATGTCTGAGGCAGAAGGGGACCACTTCTTTATTTGCATAGGAGTTACATACCAGTGTGTGAGAAGTTTGTATGATACTTCTTGGAACCGTGTAGTTAAAGAGCATTTGTGCGCGAACACATTAGCTTTCAGCCATTGGTCATCAGTTAGTTGAATGTGTAATTCTTTTTCCCACAGAGTTTTATGTCTAGTTTGTGGTTGTTTGTTGGATGGGTAAAGCCAAGAATAGGCTAATGAAGTTGTTTTAAGAGTCGGGGAACCTGCTAGGCATATTTTCTCGAGTTGGGTAGGGGTCCTGCAATATTCCGATTTGTGTTTACTATTTATTAGGAAGTTTTGTGTTTGGAGATAAAACCAGAATCCGGGGAATGTTTCACCCAGCTCTGATTTTAGCGTGTGGAGAGTTTTGATTTTGTTTCCTGAGAAGCATTGCATGGCTAAAAGTTTTGGTGTGGCCAGGGGGGGGGTCAGGGAATTTTATGCCCAAGCCAGGGGGGAAATCCGGGTTGTCTGTAATTGGGGTTAGTGGGCCTGGTACTGAAGCTAGGCCATAGGACGAGACTGCTCCATGCCAAACTGCTAATGTGGCGGCTACAAGTGGATGTGGTATTTCAGTAGTCCGTTTTGAGCTTGTGGACCAATGCAAAAAGGTGATGGAATTCGTGTGACTGGTCGTTTCCAGACTGACCCAGTCTTTGGTAGAGATGTGACAGTGCCAGTCTATGATTCTCGTGATGTGGGCGGCCACATAGTATTTTCTGAAGTCAGGAAGACCTATACCCCCCCTAAGTTTAGGGAGAGTAAGGTGCGAGAAGCCGAGTCTCGATTTCTTGCCTGCCCATAAAAACTTCAATTGTAAGCTTCGGAGCTTAGTAAAAAAGGAGGAATGTAGTTTAATTGGCAGGGCGTTAAAATAGTAGAGCAGTCTCGGTAAGACCGTCATTTTTAGTATTGATGCCCTCCCAAACCACGAGAACCACTTGGGGGACCATCTCTGTAAGTCCTTGGTAATGGATTGTAGGAGCGGTGTGAAATTAGCGGCAAATATACTGTCAATCGTCGGTGTCAGTTTGATTCCTAAATACTTAAGATTCTTTTGTTCCCATTTGAAATTGAGATTACTTTTCAAGAGTTCGTATTCAGTGGGTTTAAGGGATAGGTTGAGGGCTTCTGACTTGCTGTTATTAATTTTAAAATTGGAAATGTAACTAAAGGAAGTAAAGATCTTAACCAGATTGGGTATGGAAATATGGGGTCTAGAAATAAAAAAGAGTAGGTCGTCTGCATAGGCGGCAACTTTAAATTCTCTGTTTTGTATAGGAAAGCCTCTTACATCTTTTGAGTTGTTTATTGATCTAATCAGGGGTTCCAGGGACAGGATAAACAAAAGTGGGGAAAGTGGGCATCCCTGGCGAGTGCCATTCGTAATTTTAACAGGGTCCGAGAGAGTATTGTTTACTTTGACTAGGGCGTGGGGGCACCTATCCAGCCTAGCATATTTTCCCCTAGTCCTATATGTGAGCATGTAGCCATTATATAATCCCAGGATACTCTGTCAAAGGCCTTCTCCGCATCAGTAGACAGGAGAAGGCCCTCGATTCTCATTTGTTTGGCATAATGGATCAAGCTCAGAGCTTTAGCAATGTTGTCCCTTGCCTCGCGCCCCGGCATAAATCCCACTTGTTCTGGGCCAATCACTTGTGTAAGGAGTGGTTTTAGTCTATTGGCTAGGATCTTGGCTAGGAGTTTTATATCAGTGTTTAGTAGTGAGATTGGCCTGTAATTGGCACACTCAGTAGGGTCCTTTTCCGGCTTAGGGATAACGGCAATGTGCGCCATAAGTAACGTTCTAGAATTATGTTCATTTTTGGCCAAAAAGTTTAGAGCTTTGAGCAAGGGGGAGGAAAGTATATGTAAATAGGTCTTATAATACTGCGAGGTATATCCATCAGGGCCGGGACTTTTACTTGCTTTCAGTGATTTTACCGCTTCTTGTAATTCAGTTAATGAAATGGGGTTTTCTAGAAGTGCCGCATCTTCTGATTGGAGAGGGGGGAGTTTACTGTTACGTAAGAATTCCTGGATAGTGACAGCTCTTGGGGCCGTGATATGGGCCGGTTTGTGTTGTGGAGGCAGGTTATATAGCTGTGAGTAAAATTCACGGAAAAGTTTCGCAATTTGTTCTGGGTCATGTTCTAGGGAACCCTGCTTGTTTCTGATGGCTAAAACTCGGTTCGACACTGAGGCATCTTTGAGTGCCTTGGCTAGATACCTCCCACTCTTATCACCATGCTCATAGAAAATGTGTCTTTTAAAAAATAGTGATTTCTGTGTCTGTAGGTGAAGTATTTGGGATAAGGCCTTCCGTTTTTCGGCGAGTTCCGTTTCTACCTTGACTGAGAGTTTTTTTTTATGTTGTTGCTCTAATTGGGCTATCTTATTGGATAACGTTAGTATTTCCTTATCTCTTTCCCTCTTTCTAGTGGCTCCCCATCTGATCAGTTTACCTCTAATGACCGTCTTGTGTGCTTCCCAATTGTTCAGTGGGTTCGTGTCTGAGTCCTTGTTGTCAATGAAAAAGGTTGTGATGGAATCATGGATGTCATCAAGTATTGTCTGATCAGTCAGAAGGGCAGCATTCAGTCTCCAGTTGAAACCTCTGGTTTTGGGGGGTCCATTTTTAAGGGTTACGGCTACTGGGGCGTGATCTGAAAGTGAAATGATCCCAATTTCGGCTCTGGCCAGTGTGGGAAGGTCACGTTGGGACATAAAAATCAGGTCAAGTCGGGAGTACCGCTTGTGTGGGGCGGAGTAGAAGGAGAAGTCCTTCTCTGTGGGATGAGTGGACCTCCACGTGTCTACTAAGGATAGAGAGTGAAGCAAGGCTTTTATTTTCTTTAGGATTTTGTAGGTGACATAAGTGTGGCCGGTCGAGGTGTCCTGTAGGGGTGAGAGGGGTACATTGAAGTCACCTCCCATTAGAATACAACCCTCAGCAAACCTTTCTAGTTCGTTTATGATTTTTCTACAGTAAGTCACATGATTTCTGTTGGGAAAGTACACGTTGGCGAGGGTGATAGGAGAGCCTTCCCAGGTACCTTTAAGAAAAATGTACCTGCCTTCCTGATCTAATAGGCTTTGTTTAAGCTTGAACGGGGCATGTTTGTTAATTAGTATTGATACTCCTTTTGTTTTGGCGTTGGGATTAGTAGCATGGTGTACTCTTGTGTAGAGGTTGTCTGTTATTTTAGGGACGTTCTGACCTTTGAAGTGGGTTTCCTGGATGAAGACCAAAAGAAGCTTTGTTTTTCTTAGTTCTCTAAGAAATTTGGAACGCTTCTCAGGGATATTGAGCCCATTTATGTTATGCGAAACCAGTGTGGGGGTTTTCCCTAGAAATGAATACGCCATCTGCGATCTTGGAGGGGGGGGGTCGGAATGTCAGTTTGCACAGGGGTGTGCACGAATGGGGGGAGGGGATGTGTGGAGGGGGGGGTGTGGGAGGAGGAAGGGGGAGGGCGGGGGGAGGAGGTAGTGTTGATGAGGTGAGTTAAAACAAACCTACCAGCACTTTCGCGAGTCTTAGCCCTGAGTTTGAACCTGGGTAGTAGGGCTTGGGGACACTTTTATCCTGAACGGAAGTGTCAGAATTGACTCTGGTGGGGGAGTGGGAAGCCTTTTCGTGGATATCAATCCCAAATAGTTACCGAAGTGGGGAGGTAAGGAGATTGAAATATAAAAACATCAGTGGTGTCCGGGGATGGACAAGAAGTTTTAAGTAGTTAATATGTTAGTCTGAACCAATTTCCAACGTGGAAAGTTTGAAATCTAGGGATACACTAATTGCTCTAACAGCATTTATGCATTCTATACAAAAGGTGTTACAACAAGAACTGAAGTGTAGTGTAAAAACTTGTGTTACAGCGATGTGGTTAAATACAAACATGTACATCTACAGTGGTGTTCCCCAACTCCAGGATCTCACAAGGTCTGAGTATGGCCTAGAGGGAGCATTCATGCATGCTTATTGTTATCTTCTAGGCCACTTGTCATGAGCTGGGTCTAGAGGTAAAGGTACTAGAGGATCCATAACGTGCCTTGTCACAAAACCGTACAGGATAGCGGGTATGTTACTTACGGTTTTAGCAAAAGGATGTTTTCCCAGTAATTCCCGCGTCCTGTATGGTAGTGGGTGGAGGGCGACGTGGTGTATGGGCTGCACATAAACACCTGGATAGAAACGTATAACTGATCTCACCTATGACAATGTAAAGTGAACACATGGGATAAAGAGAAGTAGAGTCAGTTATATACAATATAGTAAGTTAGTAAGTTAACGTGATCTCATTTCAGGCAGATGAGGTGTGCGAGCCTCCTGGAGTTACCACAATGTTACAGAGTGTACAGTGTATACCTCCGGTCTTTTATCTAGGACAACTCGGTCTGTAGGTTCTGTCGCTGTAAGTGTCCAACGTTGCTGTACCATGGACAAGCGGCGTTCCGCTGGGATGTTCTCCACTAGGGTGAATCTGATTCAGGAAATCCTTTCCAGGTTATAGTACTGTTCATCCCTGTCCAGGTAGGACGTGTGTAGAGGGAGAGCATAGCGCCAGTAATGGGGGTATTTGCCGTGCATAATAAGTATAGAGGGTTTCTCTGTTACCACCCATCACGAGATGCAGACGTTGGGGAGGGAGACCCGATATAAATCACAATATGGGCTGTCTTTTCGCTGTACACAAGTTGAGGGAGGCAGATGGATGTGGGTATCCTTCGGTGTGAAAAACAGGATGTTGTTGTTTGCGATAGAGTGAGAGCATTGGATAGTCCATCATGTGAAGATATCGAGTGTGAGTATGGGGCCCTCTGGTGGAAGGAGTCAGTAGAGACCCAAACTATATTGTATGCCCTGAATAACCTGGATTTAGAAATGCAAAGGGGTTCAACAGTCACAAATCACATTGTCATTGAGATTGCGTGTGAGGGCTGCATACAAAGGTTTCAGCAAGTAGCGTAAATAGGTAGGTGTAGCGACACTAGGCACGGGAGGCAACTTTAGGAGAGTGACTTGGAGTTAGGGAACAGTGGGGACACACATTATCGCTGCAACGACCAGAAAAATCATGGGGGCTCAAAAACAAAACAAACAAAGTCAAAAAAGAGTAGGATGCATAGTGTACAGTGTATCCCTGATGCACGGTTTAGCAGTTTACCTGGCCTCCTGCACCCTGTATCCCTTGGATGCCGGCGACGCTTGGTATCCTCTGGATGTCTTCTTCCCGTACTTTCCTGCTCGGTACGGAGATTTGGAGGGCGAGGGGTCCTGCTGGAGCGGTTGGTGGATAAAGGCCGGTGGAAGTAGAAATTCGGCATACCAGTCTGGAAGCTCCACTGGCGCGATCTGCAGGCTTTCACAAAAGTGCTGCAGGTCATCCGGAACCCTGAGTAGGAACTGCTTTTGGTTAAAGGTGGCTTGCAAGGCAAATGGAAATTTCCAACGATAGCTGATTTCCTTTGCCCTCAGTACTTCCAGCAAGGGTTTCAGGGCTCTTCTGTTTTTTAATGTAATCGGGGACAGGTCTTGGAAGAGCTGGATGTCAGCTCCATTGTAGACGGTCTGGTCACCCATTCTGGCTTTCCGAAGGATTTCTTCCTTGAGGGGGTAGTTGGGAAGGCAGCAAATTATGTCTCTGGGGGTGCATCGTTCGGAGTTCTAGGCCGCAATGCTCTGTGCGCTCTATCGAATTCAATGGGCGATGCCTCAGGTCTGTCTAGAAGGCCGTTGAAAATGGACATCAGGGTGGGTTTGATATGGTCGGGGAGCACTGTTTCGGGGACCCCCCGTACCCTAATATTGTTACGGCGCCCCCTGTTATCTAAATCTTCCAGATGGCGATTGACCTCGATCAGTTGCTGTGAATGTACTTCAGCAATGTCATCCAACCTTGTGAGAGCCCGATCCCTTCTCTTTCCCGCCCGTTCGTTGACTGTTATTTGCTCCGTCAATCTGTACAGTTCAGATTTTATGTCACTGAGGGCACCCGAGAAGGAGTTTTTAATATCGGCTGCGATTTCCATCATAGTCGTATAGGTTAGTGGGCAATCTGGGTGGGTAGTACCTCTGTTGGAGTCCTCAGAAGCCGGGATGGATATATCATCATCATCCCCGTTCATTCTGGGTACAGGCGCCATCTTGCTGACTTGAGGTCCGCTCGTGTACCGATATTTGTTTAGGTTAGCAGGTGTAGTTTTCCCTTTAGGTGTTCCCAACGGTCTTGTCTGTCTGCTGGGGGTTCCCCCACCGAATCTGGTGTTCATAATCCACCGAAAACAGGTCGTTTTGTGTGTCTTTTCTTATCCCCGGACCGGAGCTCCTCTATCTAGCTGCCATCCACGTTGCTGGCCAAGCCACGCCCCAGGAGGTCAGTAAGTTTTATCCTGTTTGCAAAACCTGGAGAGGAACTTCTGAACTCTATACTTTATTGCATTTTTCTCTGTTTTTATGCATTGGTTGATTACAATCATAGTCTTTTACATGTAAAATAAACACAATGTGCCAGATTCTCGTAGATGCGCACATATTTATGCAGGCGTAGCGCATCTCAGATGCACTACGCCGACGTAACGCGGAGAGGCAAGTACCGTATTCCCTGAGCAAATGCGTTCCAAGATGCGCCTGCGTAGTGGAAATTCATCGGCGTAAGCCTGCGTAACTCCAAAGTAGGAGGGAAGTGGGCGTGATGCATTCTAATGAAGCGTGACCCCATGCAAATGAACGCTGGAACAAATGGAGCATGCGCCGTGACGTGGATGACCCGCGCCGTGACGTGGATGACCCTCGCCGTGAGGTGGATGCCCTCTGCGCATGCGCAAAGCCTCCCTACGATTCACCGGCCCATCGTATAAATAATGCGCCCACACATGCGCCTGTGCAGCGCAAAAGTCTCCCATTTTTTGGTTTGGCCTGGGAATACTTTTGCAGGACCATGTCTGCTATTGGGAAGGAAAGGAGGAAGAAGAATATCTCACCAGAGTAGAGGGCCATCGTGATTGCGGCCATGGAGAAATACGATTCCCAGGTTCAAAGGTGCTGACAGTGCGCGGACCAGCAAGTCCCGGAGGGATGAAATTCTGATGAAGGTGGCTTGCCAGGTGAATGCCCTCTCACACGAGATCCGGACACCACAGGACATTCAGAAAAAAATGAATGACCTGCAGCGTCTAGTGAAGGGCAAGCTGGCTACGAGAGCTCGGCATGCCAGGGGCACTGAAGGGGGCCCACCCTGCAACGTCCCCCTTACTGAGGAGGAGAAGGTGGTCGCCCGCTGCCTGCAGAGGGAGCAGGTGGAGGGAGTCGGGGGCTACGAGTCTGTTGAACCAGCCATGAGGACAGGTAAATGTGTTTTATATACTATCTGTTGTGTAGCATGTGTGGGGGTGAAAGGGAACATGTGCCAAGTGTGTGGGTCCACCAACATGTGCATCTATTGTGTCATCCACAGATGTGCAGGACGGAGCGGGGTCATCTGTTGCTGCCAGGGCCCGTCCGGATCCATCCCCCGAGCATCCAGTGCCTCTGGCTGCCCCCCTGGAAGAGGACCTGTTGGAGGGATCTGGGCACAACTCTACGGAGGAGGTGGTTGAGGAGGAGCTTGTCGAGCAGGACCAGGAGCTCTACCTGGTTTTGGAGGAGGACCATGGGTTGCCTGGACCAGCCCAAGCCACCACCCCATATAGCTCCAGCCCATCATTGTCCACCCCCAACCTCTCCAGTCCCTCCGATTCCATCCCCCTCATCTCCGGCCCCTCAACATCCTCCCCATATGCCAGGTCCCCAGCCACTCCCAGGAAGGCGACTAGGAAGACGAGGGATGTTCCTAAGATCATGCTGGAACAGCTGGCCAGACAGCAGGACCAGCAGAATCGGCACCTTGCAGAGGTTGTTGGGGAGATGAGGCGCCTGGCCGACAGCCTGGCCTCCTCGGGACACCTAACGGATGCCATCCTAGATGTCGCTGGCAACAGCGCAGCGACGGTCACCAGCCTGGGGGAACTGCAGATGACCACCTCAGACCTTGTGGGGAGGTCAAAGCCCTGCGGCTTGCAGTCCAGGAGCAGATAGCTGTGCAGACCTGCATAGCGGTCGCCTTGGAGGGCATGCAGGCAGCCAGGGAGGGATGTGGGGATGCTACTCCTCCACCTGATACCCCACCCCCCCACCTGAGGCTGCCCCCAGGCAAGTGAGGGCCAGGAGCCTTGGCACCAGGCAGAGCCCACGCCAGGCCCAGTAATTTTTTGATTGTTATTTTTTGCTCTGGTGAAGAGCTTTTTATGTTATTTTTTGCTCTGGTGAAGAGCTTTTCTTTTTTTTATTGATACTGCACACGGTGCAGTGTGAATAGTGTGTGAATGTAGGGGGTGGCACTCCTACCTGTAAGGGGTTTCACCCTCGGCCGTTGGGGAGAAGTTATCCCCACAGCTGTGTGAATGACGTGTGAATGGAATGACCATTGGGGCCTTGACGTGGCGTTGCTGCTCCCAAGTCCTACATGCTGGACTTGGGCTAATCCAATGTGATGTGGATGTGGGGTGTGTGATCTAGGGACCACAGTGGTGTGCATGCGTGCATTGTCTGTGTGCCATGATAAATGTGTGTTTAACGGTCAAAGATTGGTAACACGAGGCAACTCCTGACTGCTCTTCCATCAGCAGACGAGGTCTCCTCTGGCAGGGGGGGGGCTGTCTGGTTGAGGGGTCAGGTCATCACGTAGGGCAATCTGCAGGCCCTTTCTCATGGCAAAGTTGTGCAGAATGCAACATGCACCGATGATCTGACACACAAAGTTTGGGGAATACAACAGGGCACCCCCAGACCTATCTAGGCATCGGAAACGGGACTTCAGGAGGCCAAATGTGCGCTCAACCACTGCACAGGTTTTGATGTGTGCTTCATTGTATCTTCTCTCTCCTCTGGTTTGGGGATTCCGGAAAGGAGTCATGAGATGGGGTCCAAGTACATATGCCGCATCACCTGGTAGTGAAAAGACAGGAGGATGTTAGTCATGCATGTGCCCCTTGTGATGTGTGCATCATGGGGGGGGACAGTCATGCCTGCCACCCATGTCACTCACCAACCAGCCAGCTGTCCCCATACATGTTCTGCTCAAAATATTCTGGGATGGTGCTTTGACGGTATATGTAGCTGTCATGGCTGGACCTGGGGTCTTTGGCACGGATGTGCCATATGAGGTATTTGGCATCAGCTATCACCTGTACTTTGATGGAATGCCAATGCTTCCGATTGCGGTAAATGTGCTCTGTGGCACGGGGGGCCTGTAGTGCCACATGTGTGCAATCAATGGCCCCGATGGTGCGTGGGAATCTGGCAAGTCTGTAGAAATCTGTCATTGCCTTCTGCCGCAGTTGCTCAGTGGTGGGTCTGATGATGTGGTGGGACATGCGTCTGAGGATTGCGGGGATAACCTGGTGCAGACATCTGCTCATGCTGGTTTGTGACATCCCAGCCACAACTCCACATGTACACTGGAATGATCCACTGGCCAGGAAATGGAGTGTTGCCAGTACCTTGACCAGTGGCTGCAGTGCATGTGAGCGGTATGTCTGGCTGGTGATGTCATCCTGCAGGGCTGTGGTTATTTCCAGGATGGCAGCAGGGCTGAATCTGAAGATGCGAGACACCTCCTCATCACCCATGCCAAAGAGGCTCATGGGCGCTCAGTAGATCCTCTCACGTGCCCCCCTCCTCCTCCTCCTCCTTCTATGCGCCTCTTCCTCTGCATACATTAGTAGTGCTAAGACCATGCCTGCCCCTGGCATGTTGGCATACGAATGTGTTGTCCAGTAAGTGTGATTGCTTAGCTCGTCCGTTATGGTGCTGCTGTAGTTGCTCTCCAGCTGACTTGCACACGGTCTTGAGCAAAGTTACCCCTGCTTTTATGATGGGTAAGTTTACTCCAGGCTTTCGTGTTACGCGCACCACGTGTAGCCTACGCCGAACGCGCGTAGTTTCGGGGATTTCCGCGCATCTCCCTCATTTGCAAATTTGCATGATGATTCAATGGGAGCTGAAGATGCGCAATGCGTAACTATGCGCCTACGCTGCGCTAGCTTAAAACATTTTCGCCGCTCAGGCGAAGCAGATTTTCTGGCGTATGTGGTTCTGTGTTTACGGCGCATCGATACGACGGCGCACATTTACAATTACGCCGCGCATATCCATTCACGCAGGCGTAACGTCTCTGAGAATCTGGCCCAATAACTTTTACTTTTCAGTGTATTGTGCTTGTTGATATTGAGATCGTCTATTTTTCTCTATTCCCAGTGGTAAACAGCTTTAGCAAATGTCTCCACTTCCCTCCTTTACCCCCACCTGTCCCCCCACTTATCCGCAATGTCCCTCTGTCCCCCCAATTCTTCTCCTGTCCCCCCACTTATCCGCAATGTCCCTCTGTCCCCCCAATGCTTCTCCTGTCCCCCCACTTATCCGCAATGTCCCTCTGTCCTACCCAATGCTTCTCCTGTCCCCCCACTTATTCGCAATGTCCCTCTGTCCCCCCAATGCTTCTCCTGTCCCCCCACTTATCCGCAATGTCCCTCTGTCCCCCCAATGCTTCTCCTGTCCCCCCACTTATCCACAATGTTACGTAGAATCTGAACCATGTCATAGTTTGCTGCTGCATATTGCACAATTTCCTAAAGAGACCCTCAACAAACTACATGACCCTTGTGCCTGGTGATGAGGCCATTGATGTTCCAGTGGTGGCCCAAGAGCCTGTGGCCATACAGGCTTGGCCCCCCCCAAAGCACATCCCACAATTATTAGAAAAAACAGTCCTGGATGTTGCAAGTATGGATAGAAAATAACTATTGGTCTCAAAAAAGAAACCCCCATTCTTAGGCGATACAGCTTTCTTTTCAGGCTTCCACCGCCAATATAGAAGCATTGAAAAAATCTTCCGCAAATATTGGCCTATCCTATTGAAAGACAATGATTTAGCCACAATTTTACCTCCCAAACCCAGATTTATCTACAGGAGAGCACCGGGACAACGGAACATGATAGCCCCAAATGTACCAGATCCCCCACCCAAACCACTTACCTTTTTGGACGGGTCAGAATTCCATTATTGCATCAGGTGCAGATCGTGCAATAGCACTATTAGAACCTCCAGAAAAATAACTAAATTCAAATCTAATGTCACACATCAAGAATATACAATCAAACCTCTAATAACATGTGACACTCACCATGTCACATATCTACTGGAATGTCCGTGTTCGCAACAATACGTGGGGCGGACCACAAGAAAACTAAGAGTCCGAATTAACGAACACGTAGCTAATATTACCAAAGGGTTCCCAAACCACAGCGTATCCAAACATTTCGCTGAACATCATAATAAGGACCCCAGCAAACTTTCCTTTTGCGGTATTGACAAGATTACCAACCACTGGAGAGGCACCAACATGGTACAGGCCATCTCCCAAAATGAGACCATGTGGATTCACCGACTACGGGTCATGCATTCGCAGGGCCTCAACATCGAGTTGGATCTTAACTGTTTTCTAACTAATAACTGATAACACACTATCCACTAGGGATGCAATGGCTTTACTATTACATCATTTCCATCCATAAATACACATTTCCTCCATCCTCTTAATAACCTAGTCTTATCCATTATTTGCTACTACTAGCATGCATTTGGATTCCCAGTATAGGAGTTTCCAACCCTGCTACTTAAAAGTTTAATTTTAATTCTATTTTAATTTTTAAACTTCAATATACAGTTGGCCTTTGTTGTGTATATATAGCCCCACAACGGATATTCCCCCGAGGGGTTCCACAAAGGGTTAACTTATTTTAATGTGGCAGATAATTAACAATTTATGCCAGCAATGGTATAGGTTTTATCTAAGTATATGGTGTTATATATAGAGCGCCAAGGGCCCCCTACCCCTTGACGTCCTCTATGCATTCGGTACTCAGAGCATGGTCTGTGGCCCATGAGGTGAGACCCCAGGATGGTGTCACTTTTTCCCCTGAGACCCCCCTGTGGAGGAATCCCAAGCTGTCACACTTTCTTGACTATCCAGACCCGGTGGTGTGGACCGACTTTGGAATCAAGTGCCTGCGACATATAGTGGCCAATGGCACTCTTATGCCGTTTGACGACCTAAAGGCACGTTATGGCCTACCCAACACGTACTTCTTCAGGTACCTGCAACTAAGGCATGCATTTCAGGCCCAATTTAGGGGGGGGGGGTCCTCTTGTCCTTGAGCTCAGTGATTTGGAGCTATTGGCTCGTGGTGAATCGCTGACTAAAGCGGTTTCTGTCCTATATAAGGACCTTTTTCAGGAAACGACTAAATTGCTGGCGCCATGTAGACGGGCCTGGGAGACTGTGACCTCGTGACTGTACAGAGACGACTGGGATGATGTCTGGGGGGCAGATTTTCAGGCCCTGGTTTCTACCAGGGATAGGCTTATCCATTACAAATTCCTGCACAGGATTTACCTGACTCCTGCTAGACTAGCTAGAATATTTGGGAACCAGAGATCTGTATGCTGGCGGTGTTCTATGCCCTCAGCAGACTTTATGCACGTCTTTTGGGAATGTCCCCGGGTTCAACCATACTGGCAAGGTGTGGTGGACTGTATACGGTTGGTTACTTCTATTTAGATTCCTATCACTGTGGAGGTGTGTCTACTACATTTGGTGGAGCCCCTGGCCACGACCAGGGCGATTAGAACGCTCCTCATCCTCCTTTTTTTCTATGCTAAAAAGCGGATCATCCTTTCTTGGAAAAGCTACTCGGCCCCAACGGTGGAGTCCTGGAAAGTACTGGTCAATAAGGCCATTCCATTTTACAAGGCTGCCTACCTGAGCAGGGGGGCCTTGACAAAATTTGATAAGGTGTGGGGAGGTTGGATGGCCTCAGTGGATACAGTGTCGGACTAAGCTGGATTCAGTATAGTCATTGAATGTATGTATGATATTATCAGGTGGGGGCGGACTATGGACCTCTTTATTCTAGAGCAACTGTGTAGTCTGGAGGGGAGATGTATCTCACCTCTTTTCTTTCCAGAAAGGGTTTTGCATGTTATACTCTATCTGCATTAAGATTAAGATTGGACAAAAAGGTTTTAATTGTCCTGGGGGGGGGGGGGGTCACGAGTTCTGATATATTTTGATTTGATTTAACTTGACTCCACTGCTTTTGATTTAGTCTGTGAACATTTAATGTATTTTATTGTTGTCCCCCCACCTTTTTCCCTCTTTTTTTTTTCAAAACCAGTTTCTGTGTTTTGACCGGTGATTGTTGGTCGCATGTTGCGGCCTAGTATTGTATTTGTGTTGCAAAAATTGAATAAAAATAATTTTCCAAAAAAGTATATGGTGTTATAGTCGAATGTTACACTTTAACCGCTTGCCGACCAGCCGCCGCAGTAATACGGCGGCAGGTCGGCACGGGTGCGCGAGAGCCCGTAGCTCTACGTCGCCACCTTCGACGGCCACTAGGGGGCGCGTGCGCGCCGCCGGCGGCCCGCGCGCACGCCCCCTGCTCGCCCCCGAGTCCCGTGCGTGTGCCCGGTGGGCACGATCGCCGCCGGGCACACGCTATCGCTCGTTACAGAGCGGGGAACGGGAGCTGTGTGTGTAAACACACAGCGCTCGTTCCTGTCAGCGGGGGAAACGCTGATTTTCTGTTCATACAATGTATGAACGGAAGATCAGTGATTCCCCCTAGTAAGTCCACCCCCCCATACAGTTAGAACACGAATAGGAACACACTTAACCCCTTCCCCGCCCCCTAGTGTTAACCCCTTCACTGCCAATGGCATTTTTATAGTAATCCAATGCATTTTTATAGCATTGATCGCTAAAAAAATGCCAATGGTCCCAAAAATGTGTCAAAAGTGTCCGAAGTGTCCGCCATAAGGTCGCAGTACTGAAAAAAAACGCTGATCGCCGCCATTACTAGTAAAAAAAATAATAATAATAAAAATGCCATAAAACTACCCCCTATTTTGTAAACGCTGTAACTTTTGCGCAAACCAATCAATAAACGCTAATTGCGATTTTTTTTACGAAAAATATGTAGAAGAATACGTATCGGCCTAAACTGAGGAAATTTTTTTTTTTTATATATATATTTTTGGGGGATATTTATTACAGAAAAAAGTAAAAAATATTGCATTTTTTTCAAAATAGTCGCTCTGTTTTTGTTTATAGCGCAAAAAATAAAAACCGCAGAGATGATCAAATACCACCAAAAGAAAGCTCTATTTGTGGGAAAAAAAGGACGCCAATTTTGTTTGGGAGCCACGCCGCATGACCGCGCAATTGTCAGTTAAAGCGACGCAGTGCCGAATCCCAAAAAGTGCTCTGGTCTTTGGACAGCAATATGGTTAAACTATGTAGGTATCGTTGCCCAATCATATATGGAATTCTAACTAATGTTCATACAATTTGTGAATACATTTGCTGATTGTCAACACACATTCGACATGGTGTCGAATCTGCTACTGAGGCTGTGATTGCCTTGTCCCCGCCCATATCAATTGACAAACGTATAAATCAACCCATCCAAGCGTTGTAGGATGCGCTTCCTGAAGACGTTCACAACGAAACGTACGCCGAGGCGGTATCCATCCACGCACGTTAATTCGTCACTTCCCGGCCCGCTGGTTCCGACTACCTGCTAGCTGGAACGCACGCCTGGGACACATGTCAGATGCCCGGGATTGATGATCTTTCACCCATACGATCTAGCCTCAGTGCCTGGTTTTGGGGCACTACTCATAGTAAGCAGCCATTTGGCACTTTTATGTTGTTTTTACTTTTTTAAATAAACGGGTTACACTATGTTGGCATCATTTTGTTATTCCATGCAACCATTGGGATCCATCTGAGTACAAGTATACCAAGCAGCAGGACGCATCTCATCCAACAGGTTTTCCTGTACAGCTGTATGTGACTCCTTACTTTGGTATCAAATTAAGGGTCATTGTTATCTGGTAAGGAACCATTTCACTTGTGCACTTTGGGTGAAGACTGTTCTTACTGGTGATGGTGGACCCTAACTGCGATTTTATAAGAGCACCAGCATGAGCTAATACAATCAAGATTAATATATGCAAATATACTTATCTATGGACTTTTAGAACAATTTCCGCACATGCTTTCTGTGCTGTCTTGTTTTGTTGGTTTGCACATGTTAGCACAGGCTATGCTAATTACGTTGATTTTGTGAGAGGTTTTTCACCAACATCTTACTGGATCATCTTAACACAATTATCCTCATTAGTTATCACTTATTTTGCAATTTTGTTTGTGGACCCCAACTGGGATTTACAAGAGCACCAGCATGAGCTAATGCAATCAAGATTAATATATGCAAATATACTTATCTATGGACTTCTAGAACAATTTCTGCACATGCTTTCTGTGCTGTATTGTTTTGATGTTTTGCACATGTTAGCACAGGCTATGCTAATTACGGTGATTTAATGAGAGGTTTTCATCAACATCTTACTGGATAATCTTAACAAAATTATCCATAGTAGATCACTTATTTTGTAATTTTGTTTTAGTTTACACTAGCGCACCCTTGTTCCTATTTTCCAATGTCTGTAATCTATTGATTATTTTTGGGTAGCAGATTTTTTATCACTAAATATTGGCGTGTTAGATTTTCTGCACACACTCATATTATATTGCATGTCAGGGTTTAAGATTTGATATATTTATAAGGAACATTTTTTTCTTGTTTTTAAATGAACAATTGAAGATTTGTATACTATGAAAATAAATAAAGAATTAATATTTAAAAAAAATATATGTTTTACTACAATTATCTTTTTTATAATAATTAATTTAAATAAATAATATAGTTAAAATAAAGGGGAAAAATCACAAATATATATATATATATATATATATATATATATATATATATATATATATTTTTTTTTTATTAAAAACTTAGTAGAATAATTTTTTTATCTACCTGTAAGGCCACGTACACACGATCAGACATGTCAGATGAAACTTGCCCGATAGACCGTTTTCATCGGACCACGCTGAAGTGGTCTGTTGGTCTGATGTGCGTACACACCATTGGGCCAAAATCCAATCGGACCAGAACACGGTGACGTAGAACACAACGACGTGATGAAAAAACTAAGTTCAATGCTTCCAAGCATGCGTTGACTTGATTCTGAGCATGCGCGGGTTTTTGGTCCGATTTTGTGTACTAACCATCGAACCTGTAGTTCCCATTAGGCCGTGATGTAGCAAGAATGAATGCGCACCGCAAACCAGGAAGTCAATGAGAATGACGATTCAGGAGTGACGGAGGTATATAAAAAAGCTTGATTTCAACAGGTATCAAACTAGTTATAATGCAAAACATTACTTTTTACTTTATCAGCTACTGTCAGACAGAAAGGAGTCATGAGTCTTGCTGAGAGTGTGGATGACACTCAACCTGAGGAACAACTGCCATATCCAGAGAATTTGGTGAAAGAGAAAAAATTCATCATTTTTGAAAAATGTCTTGATGAAATACTTTTTTAATTGAGTTGTCCCAGTGAAGGGTGTCATGAAGTTAAAATTAGAAAAACAAACAATATGATTGTTGTGTACTCGATATGTTTGGTAGATCGACTCAAACTTTGGAACAGCCAGCCAAAAGTGAAGAATTATTTCTTGGCATTTTGTTGGCAGGCACAATTTGTGTAAGTGGAGGAAATTATACAAAGGTCAAAGAAATGTTTGACCTTTGCGGAATCCAGATTTTCGGAAAATCGTCATTTAATCGAGCACAGAATCAGTACATTTTCAAAGCTATCGACCACAGCTGGCAAAAAGAAATTAGTAAGGTGACAGAAGAATTGAGTTCAAAGCCCTTGTGCCTTATTGGTGATGGTCAATGTGATAGCCCTGTTTTTTTGGCCAAATATTCTACATACACTTTCATGGATCTTGATTCCAAAAAAAATGTGGATTTTGAAATGGTGCAGGTGTCACAAACTACTTCATCTGTTGCGATGGAGAAATTTGGCTTTGAAAAATGTTTGGATAGGATAATTGGCAAAGAATTAGATGTACAAATGATAGGAACAGATCGGCACACTGGCATACGAAAATTGTTAAGTGAAAAATACAAACACATAAAAAAGCACCAATTCGACCTCTGGCATTATGCAAAAAATGTAAAAAGCAAATTGAATAAAATTTCCCAAAAGAAAAAATGTCATGCAATTTTGAAGTGGATTTCCCCCGTAGTGAATCATTTCTATTGGTATTCTAGAGCTTGTGAAGAAAACGAAGATCTTTTCCGTGAACTTTGGCATTCTCTACTACACCATGTGAGAAATGTTCATCTATGGAAAATTGGCGATGTCGAGCATAAATGCCTTCACGGTGAAGTCAATGTGGAAAACCCGACTGTTCCTTGGTTGATTTTAAATACACCTGCATATCATGGCTTATCCTCAATTGTTTGAATCCTCAACTTGATAAGGACATTAAACACCTGACTTATTCTTGTCAGACAGGGGTCATAAAGACGTACCACTGTATGATTTTAAAATACCGTGTTTCCCCGAAAATAAGACGTACTCCGAAAATAAGCCGTAGCGGGATTTCGACGCAAGATAGAAATATAAGACACCCCTCCGAAAATAAGACGTAGCGATGTAGTGTCGAATCTCCGAAAATAAGATGTAGTGTCGAATCTCCGAAAATAAGATGTAGTGTCGAATCTCCGAAAATAAGATGTAGTGTCGAATCTCCGAAAATAAGATGTAGTGTCGAATCTTGTAGTGATAGGCGTGTCGTATGCGGCGCGGTAAACAACACGTCATAGGTGTATGTTACTGTACTGGTGCTCAGGAGCTGTGAGGAGAAGAACACTCTGTAAAGCAAAAAGATTCTCCCAGCATTGACCAGCAAACCCCTCTCTCACCCCACACAAACAGATCACCCCAGCTCCACTGTGCTCCACATCAGCTTTGCTGGCCTATCTTTTTGTACAACCAGACAAGATGAGTGCAAAAAGAAAGAGTTATTCTGTTGAGTACAAGAAAGGAATTGTGGAGGACTCCCGAGGCAAGAATCTTACGGCTTTTTGCAAAGAGAAGAAGTTGGATATCCGAATGGTCCAAAAATGGCGTGCAGAATACGATAATCTCAGTCTACAGGTGGACAGAGGAAATGCTAAGAAGCGCAAGTGTGGTTCAGGTAGGCAACCTTTATTTTCTGTAATAAAAATAAGACACCCCCCGAAAATAAGCCATAGTGCGATTTCTTGAGGGAAAAAAAATATAAGACGGTGTCTTATTTTTGGGGAAACACGGTATCATCCTAAAAGAATCCATTTTGGTATTAATTCTATGGATGCCAGAACCAAATTGGCGGCATTGAGCCACAATCATAGGTGTCCATTTAATAAACTGTGAAGTTTTTTCTCCGTTCAGTTCACAGCAGTTCTCAGGAGGAAGATTATCTCCTCTGCAGCCGGTTTAATAAACTGAGAACATCAGTTCTCAGATAGTGAACAGGGGTGAAGTTTTTTCTCTGAAAACAGCCAAGATCTGTGTAAAAGTGGGTGGAATGCTTGCAATCTCGTGAGCTATTTATTGTGAGATTATGGTGCAGCAGAGTTCAAAAAGTGAAACTAAAGTTTAAAAGAACATGTAATTAATGTTTTCAGACATGTGATAACACACAATATATATATATTATATATATATATATATACACATATATATATATATATACACAGTATATGTGTGTATACATACATATATACCGTATTTATCGGCCTATTGTGCGCACCCGTGTATAGCGCACACCCCTACTCTGGACGTGAAATTCCCATTTTTTTTTTTTATTACTTACAGTTTTGGTGTCTTGCCTGGCGTCCATCGGCGGCCTTGTCTGGTCCGGCGTCCGTCTCCGGCCTTCGTGGTGTCCTCCCCCGCTGCCTCTGAGCCGATCCCTGCTTCCTGCGCTGTGTTTGAACGCCGTCATATACCGAGCGCAGTACACTCGGGCACGCTCGGCTCCTCTCGCATAACCGCGAGGGGAGCCGAGCCTGGCCGACTGTACTGCGCTCGGTATATGTCGGTGTTCAAACAGCGCAGGAAGCAGGGATCGGCGGCAAAGTTCAAACACAGAGCGGGAAGCGAGTATCGGCGTATATCGCGCACCCACGATTTTGCCCTGATTTTAAGGGCAAAAAAGTGCGCGTAAACGCCGATAAATACGGTATATATATATATATATATATATATATATATATAAAGGGATTTTTAAATACAGCTTACCTGTAAAATCCTTTTCTTGGAGTACATCACGGGACACAGAGCGGCATATTCATTACTATGTGGGTTATATGGAGTACCTTCAGGTGTGGACACTGGCAATCTCAAACAGGAAGTCCCCTCCCTATATAACCCCCTCCCCTAGAGGGAGTCCCTCAGTTTTGTAGCAAGCAGTATGCCTCCCAAAATGGTCACCCAAAAGAGGGGTGGGAGCTCTGTGTCCCGTGATGTACTCCAAGAAAAGGATTTTACAGGTAAGCTGTATTTAAAAATCCCTTTTTCTTTCTCGTACATCACGGGACACAGAGCGGCATATTCATTACTATGTGGGATGTCCGAAAGCAATGCTTTAATGAGGGGAGGGAGACATCTTCCAAAGAAGGATTCAATTTAGAGGTAAACTCAAATAATAATAATAATTCCAACTCAGTCAAGAAAAAACTTCTTTTTTTTTTTTTTTAACCAAGGGTGCTTCTGATCCCGAGGATTTCAAACTGCAGCCTGTAGTACTGCCTGTCCAAAGGCAGAATCCGCATTCCTTCTCACGTCTAGTTGATAAAACCTTGTAAACGTGTGGACTGATGACCACGTTGCCGCCTTGCATATCTGAGCCATAGAGATCTGATGGTGTGCTGCCCAAGAGGCGCCCATGGCCCTGGTAGAATGGGCCTTTACCGACAACGGAGGAGGCAACCTCTTCAAACCGTAGGCTTGAATGATTAATTGTCTAATCCATCTCGAAATGGTGGATTTTGCAGCTGCCTGCCCCTTCTTGGGGCCATCTGGTAGAACGAATAATAAATCTGTCTTCCGGATTTTTTCTGTAGCTTTAAGATAGGCCTTCATGGCCCGGACAATATCCAAGGTATGCAGCAACCCCTCCTTTCTAGATGTAGGTTTTGGAAAGAAGGATGGAAGTACCAAATCCTGGTTTAAGTGAAATTTGGATATAACCTTTGGTAGAAAGGAAGGATGGGGCCGGAGAACTGCCCTGTCCTTATGTAGAACGAGATATGGTTCCTTACACGATAAGGCTGCTAATTCTGACACTCTCCTGGCCGAAACTATGGCGACCAAGAAAACCAACTTTCTTGTCAGTAAGACTAAAGGAATCTCAGCCAACGGCTCAAAGGGTTGTTTCTGTAAAGTGGACAGGACAAGATTTAAGTCCCATGGACAAATTGGTGACTTGACAGGAGGATTAATACGCAAGACCCCCTGTATGAAGGTCTTTACCAGCGAGTGGGTGGCCAGCGGCCTCTGAAACCACACTGACAGCGCTGAGATCTGTCCCTTGATTGTGCTTAGTGCCAGGCCTTTATCCACTCCTAGCTGGAGAAAACTTAACACCCTATCAATAGTATATTTGCGGGAATTCCATCTTTTGGATTCACACCAGCCTACGTAGTTCCTCCACACCCTGTAATAAATCACCCTGGAGACCGGCTTTCTAGCCCTAATCAGGGTAGGAATTACCTGCCTAGACAGACCTCTACCCCTGAGAATCAGGGATTCAGCCTCCAGGCCGTCAAATTTAGACGCTGTAATGTAGGGTGGAGGATCGGGCCTTGTGAGAGTAGGTCTGGTTGTAGAGGAAGAGTCCAAGGGTCTCCCACTGCCATCTTCAGGACTAGTGAGTACCAAGTCCTCCGGGGCCAAGCCGGAGCTACTAGAATGACTGGCTTGTGCTCCACTCTGATCCTGCGCAACAGGCGAGGGAGTAACTGTAGCGGAGGGAATGCATATAGAAGTTTGAATTGATGCCAAGGGCAAACCAACGCATCGGTTCCGCAGGCCATAGGATCCCTCGCTCGAGACACGAACTTGTCTAGTTTCTTGTTGAACCTGGATGCCATTATATCTACGTCCGGCATTCCCCACCTCTGGCAGATTGTCTGAAAGACCTGGGGATGCAGAGACCACTCCCCTGGCAACAGACTCTGGCGACTTAAGAAGTCTGCCTGCAGGTTGTCCACTCCGGGAATGAATACCGCCGAAATGCAGGGTACATGAACCTCTGCCCACTGAAAAATCAAGCTCACCTCCCTCTGAGCGGCCTGACTCCTGGTTCCCCCTTGGTGGTTTATGTATGCCACCGCCGTGGCATTGTCTGACTGGATTCTCACCGGGAACCCCTTTAATCTGGAGGTCCATGCCAGAAGGGCTAGGCGAGCAGCTCTGATCTCCAAGATATTGATGGGGAGCTGCCTCTCTGCTTTTACCCAAGTTCCCTGGCGAGAGAACCCCTCGAAGACCGCCCCCCAGCCTGCCAGGCTGGCGTCTGTGGTAACTACCTTCCAGACAACAGGGCTGAAGGATTTTCCCTTTAGAAGATTCTGGGGGTTCAACCACCAGGCCAGGCTTTGTCGGACCCTTGATGATAGCGTCAAAGGGGACTCTAAGGCATGTGCCCTCTTGCCCCAGGCTGCTAGAATGGCTGCCTGTAGGACGCGAGTGTGGATCTGAGCGTATGGTACTGCCTCGAACGTGGCCACTAGCTTGCCTAGTACTCGCATACATAGGCGAATAGTTGGTTTTTTTTCTTGTTTAGAACCAACTGAACCAACTCCTTGATAGCTTCGATCTTTACCAGGGGCAGGAACACCTTTTGCTGTTCTGTGTCTAACCTCATGCCGAGGTATTCCAACTGCTTTGTAGGCTGGAACGCTGACTTTCCCCGGTTTAGGACCCAGCCGAATTCTTCGAGGTACCGAACCGTGAGGTTTACTGCCTTTTGCAGACCCGACCGTGAGTGATCTATGATTAAAAGGTCGTCCAAGTATGCTAGGACTGTGACCCCCTGGACCCTTAAATTGGCCAGAACTGGGGCTAGGATCTTCGTGAATACCCGGGGGGCCGTGGCCAGCCCGAAGGGGAGCGCCCTGAATTGGAAGTGTCGCTGCCCCACCGCAAAGCGTAAAAATCTTTGATGCGACTGACAGATTGGTACATGAAGGTAAGCATCCTTTATGTCTATGGAGGCCAGAAAATCGTCCTGAAGCGCGGCGGCTGCTGACCGGATGGATTCCATCCGGAAGGAACGAACCCTTAGGAAACCGTTTAACCTCTTTAGGTCCAAGATTGGCCTGACATCGCCGTTGGGCTTTGGTATGACAAAGAGATTGGAATAGAAACCTAGCCCTTGCTCTTGGGCTGGCACTTCTATAATTACGTCCTGGCAAAGCAGGTGATCCAAAGCTGCCAGCATTGAGGCCTTCCTTGCTGGATCCCTTGGTAGCCTTGATTCCTGAAAATGAGGCGGAGGATACCTTAGAAACTCCAGTCTGTAACCTGTGGTTACAGATGCCCGGACCCATTTGTCGGGGATCTTGGCTTCCCAAACTTCTGAGAAGAAACAAAGCCTTCCCCCCACCCGCGAGAGTGGGGGCGCCCCTTCATAAGGCAGACTTAGGGGCTGTCTTTGTCGGCTTGCGATACCACGGCCTCTTACCCCCAGGGGCCTGTCCCTGCGATCTACTGTTAACGTTGGATCGTGCAGGCGGCCGTCGATACTGCCTGGAATTTGAGGGCCCCGAGACAGGAAAGAGCTGCCTTTTAAATGTAGGCGCCCGGAATGTCTTTTTGACCGGTAAAATGGTACTCTTGCCATTTGAAATAGTCTGAATATATTTATCCAGATCCTCTCCGAAGAGTCGTCCTCCATGGAAGGGAAACCCTGCCAGAAGCTTTTTGCATGGGGGCTCCGCCGCCCAGTTCTTCAACCATAAGAGCCTTCTCATGTGTACCAAAAATAGTGATAAACGAGAGGCCTGCTGGATGGAATCTTTTATAGCATCTACAGCAAAACACAGAGCTCTGGGAATGTCAGAAAACTCTTCTGCTTGTTGGGTAGGCATGTCCTTTAACATTTCCTTCGTCTGGTCTTTTAACGCCTGACAAACACCAATCGCAGCCACAGCTGGCTGTACCACTGCTCCTGCCGTAGCAAAGGATGCTTTTAAAAGTGTCTCTAACCTTTTATCAACCGGATCTTTAAACATGTGTATGTTTTCCACCGGCAAGTTAGTGATTTATTCACACATGAGATGGCTGCATCCACTACTGGAAGCCTCCACCTCTTGGAGAATTTTTCCTCCATGGGGTAAATGACCGCAAATCTTTTCGGTGGCAGAAAAATCCTGTCCGGCCGTACCCAATCCCGAAAGATCAATTCCTCCAAAAGAGGATGGACTGGAAAAACTGCGTTGCTTAACGGAGCTTTCAAAGAGCCCAGAGAGGATACCGGAGGAACCTGAGGCTCTGGCAATGGTAAACTAAATGCCGAGCGGACCATGTCCGTCAAAGACTGTACCCACAGTCTTTCTGTCTGGGAGTCTGAAAATGGTCCCTCCGAGGCAGACCCCTCAATCCCTGAACCCTCTTGGTTCAGATCTAGTTGATCCTCCTGTGATTCCAATTCCTCTGGAGAGAGAATCTCAGCATCTGAGGATACACCTCTTGGTGATGGGGATCTAACCCGTTTCTTACCAGGAATAGCTCTAGCGATCAATGCTGCTATTCTCTCTTCTAGCCCCCCTAGGGATACGGCTAGCATCTCCTCTGTGATAAACACAGGGCTGGGCTGATCTGGGCCAGCCTCCGCACCAGATCCCCCTAATGGCTCATCCAAGGCGCTTCTTATGTTAATAAGTTGCGGGGAAAGTATCGGCATATCAGAATCAGAAAGGGAACCCTTTTGTTTTTTGGTCTTTTTTGTACCCTTTGACCCCGAACCTTTGGAAGCCATAATACAAAATCGAGGGACTCCGTCCACACAACAGACTGTAGTGGCCAGGAGTACAAAAACCAGAGTTTAGGGGACAATAGATCACTAATGCCCAAAAACTGATGGGATCCCGTATGTTTTTTTTTTTTTTTTAATATATTATATATTTTCTTTTGACAACATACAGTGACCCCAAACTAAGTTTGCCAGCCTCCAACCTGCTGCAAAAAAAGGGGGATTTCTTGGCTTAACAAAAAGGCATTGGAACAAAGTCCACATGTACTGCCCCTCTTCCGCCACCGGGAGTCACTGTTCTGCCGCTCTGCGTCCTCTCCTCTGAAAATCAGCCTCAGACTGAGCACTGACAATGCCTGCTGTCTATAACAGCACAAAGGCGCGCCCCTGTATGACGCCGCAGGCACGCCCCCCCCCCGCCCTCCCGTCTGAACGGCGCGAAAAACGTCAATAAGACGTGCGCGCGCACGCGCGCGTATGCCGGAAAACAGGAGGAACATGGAGGAGCCGCGCTGCTGGAGATCCAGGAACGCAGAAACAGGCGGCAGATTCAAACCCCCGGCCAGGTAGGACTCTCCAAAGGCCCCTAGGGATCCTTACTAGCCCTAGGAAGAAACAGCAGGTTTAGCTAGCAACACATATTTAGACAGGGGGACCTAGTGATGGGGGAGAAAAGGGTGTCATCCTGTCTCTCTTAGACATAGTGAGCAAGGTTGCCCATGCAGAGCATACTTAGGCTATCCCCCTTTTTAGGTTACCCCGGAGAGCCTGCTGTCGAACCAAGTCCCGCAGGCTCCCCCTTACCTGCTCCATGCTGCAGGATGTTTGTCCAGCAAACTGATCCAATCTTCTCCCATCTCCGTGGGTAGCGTAGTAGACCTTCAGGCCCTGGGGTCCTATGAAGGTACCCACTGTCCTGGACCTATATAGCACCCTGGCAAACAGGAACTTACGGTTTTTAAAAAACTCCAAGTCCTGGGCCCAGGGTCCAGCCCTCCAAAGAGGAGCATTTATAGGCAAAACCCCACGGCTTGGGGCCCGGGTACTGTCCACTTTGGCACTGAGGCTCCTTGGACAGATCCGGTTAGCCCGCCCTTAATCCCAAGGATGTGGAGCAAAGCTATTCCGTGACCAACACCTAAGACACTGGCGAAAAAACTGAGGGACTCCCTCTAGGGGAGGGGGTTATATAGGGAGGGGACTTCCTGTTTGAGATTGCCAGTGTCCACACCTGAAGGTACTCCATATAACCCACATAGTAATGAATATGCCGCTCTGTGTCCCGTGATGTACGAGAAAGAAATATATATATATGCACACACGTGTTACATAGATACTGTATGTGTGTGTATATATATATATATATATATATATATATATATATATACCGTATTTATCGGCGTTTACGCGCACTTTTTTGCCCTTAAAATACACACACACACACACACACACGTGTATATTGTTGTTAATATTCATTTTTAACCCACTGGTGTTAATATTAGGAAGAAATAAGCCTTCTTTCTCTTATCACACCAGCTTCTCCTCCTCTGAGCTGGTGAATCTGAAAAGGGAGATATTTCAGTGGAGAAGCTGTGAAATCTTCAGATCACGGTTTATTAAACTGGCCCTTTGTGACAAAACATCCATGTGCTGTGATGTGAAGAGGAGAATGTGTTCTCTGCTCCTTATCACAGTTTATTAAACCGGCAATGCTCTGTAATAAGCCGTGATCATCATGATCTCGGCTTATCACGGTTTATTAAACGTACACCATAATATGGTACGGAAACCTGCCGACTTAAAAAAGAAAAAAAGATGAAAGTGGTGCAGAATATTGGGTCTTACGTAAAAACTTAGGCCCAGATTCAGAAAGCAATTACGCCTGTCTAACTGGTGTTAGACAGGAGTAATTTCAAATTTCGCGCGCCGTATCACTAGTTTGAATCCTCAAACCATGATACGGCGGCTTCGGGCTTCGATCCGAGAGGCTTACGTCTTCGTAAGCCTTCGGATCTACGCTGCCATCTATTTGCGGCCGCTGGGAGGAGTTTGCGTCGTTTTGATGCGTCGGGATATGCAAATGTTTTTTTACGGCGATTCCCGAAGATACGAGTGGTCGTCGCAATCACTTTCGTCTATTTTTTTGTACGTAATGTTAGAGCAGCTTTTTGCTGCTCTAACGTTACGTAGCCCATGTTAAGTATGGCCGTCGTTCCTGCTTCGAATTTATTAAATTTTTTTTTTTGTTTACGTAACTCGTTCGGGACTAGGATCGCCCGTAAACGGCGCTACCTAAACAACGAATGACGTCACGACGTGATTTCGCGCAATGCACGGCGGGAAATTTGGGAACGGAGCATGCGCAGATCGATCGCCGCGGAACGCGCCTAATTTAAATGATTCACGCCCCTTACTCGTCTATATGGATTGCGACGGGAGAAATACACTACGCCGCCGTCGTTTAATGGACAAAATCTACCTGAATTCCACGTAGAGCCAGGTAAAATACGGCGGCGTAGTGTATTTCTGATACGCTACGATAATCCATTTCTGTGTGAATCTGCCCCTTAGAGTTTCCCAGGGGTAGAAAAAAATGGATTGTCAGGAATGTCTACGAAAAGATGAACAATGACCATGCTTTTGTAATGCTTGCCGACATGATTGCAATAGTGGATGGAAACCTGACAAGTACTTGGAGAAGCAGGAAAATGGATATGCCCCAAAACCTTGCC
>JAJQKJ010002776.1:0-5000 GCA_029574335.1 Rana kukunoris | reverse complement strand
AAAGTGTTAATAGTATAGTAACAACATTAGACTTTTTTAGTTCTATTTCTAATAATTAAAATACAAATGAAAAAATTAAACACATGCATTTTTATTTCTTAAATTAAAGGGTAAATAGAAAAAAATATATAGTATGATGTAATAAAATGTTTTTCTTTACAAGGCTTGACTTATGCTAAACAGGACTGGAGTCTTGTTAGAATACTGTAGAATTTACCATCTACTGATTAAATGTTGTTTACTATGTGTCTGTCTGAGTCATGAAGTCTGTTGGGGTAACAATGGAAGATGGAAACAATGGAAAATATAATAAATACAGGTGGACCTGTTTATTTCCTAGGCAGTCCCAGGGATTTGTTGATAACGACTAAAGAGCCAGATTAAACCACCTTGAAAAAGACGGGACTAGACTCAGACAGTGGATAACAGAAGTGATTGTAGACATTCCTCTTTCTGGTTAAAACCAAAGCAGACAAGGAAACATGATCAGTACGTTTTAAAATAACACATTTTTATGCTATTATAGAAGTGTAATGTTGAAAAAATTTCTAGGGTTATTTACATTTGAAATTTATTTATATATATATATATATATATATATACACACACACACACATTTTATATACACACATAGATAATAATAATTAATGTAGATATAAATATATTTATTTCTACAATAAATTTTTATGGAATTAAAATAGTGTGTGTGTGTATATATATATATATATATATATATATATATATATATATATATATATATATATGTATATATGTATATATATATATACACACACACACACACACACACACACACACACACACACACACAAAATACAAAATATTTTACAATATATATATATATATATATATAGTTATTTACATTAAAATTTACTTTAAAGAATTAATAGTTTGACAGACTGAGGAATAGCATGCAATATCAAGCTGCAGCTTCCAAAGTCGGCAGAATATTAGGATGCACAAAAAAAAGGTGATGTAAGATTTTTACTTACGATCATGTTCTGAACCACGCCTGGTTTCCAAGTAATCGATGATTTCACACTTTGTGGGCACATTCAATTTCTTTTTATTTTGGGCTTTCCTGGTTGGAGTTTGGAGTTTTTAATTCACTCAAACCTGTAATTGATGTGAAGGGGATAGCATTGCAGGAAGTTCTAAGAAATGACGAAGACTGAATAATCGTCACAACCAAAGATTATATATTACCTTTTACCGACCACGTCGCGACATACAAGCTTTGTTAGCCTCGACTGAATGTCAGCTGACACACTCATAAAAAAGTTGCAATGCTGGAAAAGTTCCGGATCCTTAAGAGCCAGATTGGTCGACTTTAACTGAAAAGTTAAAAAGCGTCTGATGTTCTTCAAATAGCCACTTATGGTCTGGGGCTTAAGGTGATGTTTCAAAGCGTCAAAAAATGTATTTAATTTTGCTATGTCCTTAACAAAATTGAGGCTTAAATGTTTTGTATCCATGAAGTTCAAAAAACCGGCCCACATTTTCCACCTAGGGGGGGAACCAAAACATAAATGGATTATAAAATTGGATCAAGGGTGTACTGCAGTGTTGGCAAAGAGAAATGGAACATTAGATTGAAACAAGTTTACAGAGGAAAATCTGGCTGGCATATTAAAGGAGAAGTACAGCCAAAGCTCATTTGAGCCACTGAGAACTGAGCCAGCACCTGCCCTCTCCACAGTGAGCAAGGACAGGCCAGAGCAGAGAGCTGGTGACTGACAGTCACTACCCCTAAGGATAGTCTCCTGGAATACTAGAGGTCTGAATGTACCCCAGAAGAGATCTGTGGTCTTTTCAGTATTCAAAATGTTTAGGTAAATTTACCTTTTAGGTACCTCTGGGTTCTGGTGCAGACCCCTTTATCTACATATGTCACCAACAACTTAGATCCTCTATTGGTCCGCCTTCAGGAGCAGACCAAGCAGTGGATGGATCTGCCTCAGGATCTTATGGGGAGGGCCAACGTCCTCAAAATTATCTACCTACTGAGATTACTCTATATTCTTGCCAATTACCCTTGCAAAATACCTAAATCTAGTGGCGCCGCTGGTTCCAGCATTGACACCAGTCTGAACCTAAGCTAAAATGTTTCTATTTTGATTCATTTCCAGTTTGGTAACTAAATATAGTACAGTACTGGTTTCATACCTCCTGTTTGTAGTTGTCGAGCCACAAATTTTCCTCCAAATATGTGGCAAATGCCTTGAGCATGGTGCGTTCAAAGAAGGTCTTTGATAGAGCCCCGATTTTATCATTTGTATTCGTGTCTTTAAGGTCCACTTTGTATAATGAGTCCTATTAAAAAAACATTACATTAGAAATGCAGAAGAATGGAGAGGGACGAAGTCGCAGCCGGTTGCAGGGACGAAGTTGCAGGGACCCGGGAAGTAGAGCGGAGCAAAACAGGAGATAGGATCGTGGACAGGACAGGACAGGACAGGATGGGAAGCCGGGTTCAGCAACGAGCAGGCAGCAAGGCACAAAGTCATAAGGCAGGAAACAGGGTCATGTGAGAAGCCGAGATCAGGAACCAAGAAGTCAGGGGTGAAGTGAGTCCAAAAGCAAGGTCAAGGAAGCCGAGGTTCAGTAACCGGGATCAGGAGCACAGGAACAGGCACAGGATACAGGGACCGGAACCGCTGAGATCCGTCAGCACTCGGCTGGGGTCAGTGCACCCTTTAAATAGGCTGTCTGGCGCCAAGGGATGCTCCTGCAAATTCACGTGCGTGCTCCCGCGAATTCACGGGGACAACTCTAATAGGTCTCTTACAGGGTGACTAGGCTGGGCAAAGCCCTAAACAGGGAATGAGTAAGCATTTCTGACAGGTCACTAAAGAGGGCACTCTTGAAAGGTAGGCGCTTGCCACTGACTACAGGTTGGTGCTTCTGTATGCCCTGTAGGAGGGACTTGACTGCATGGGCTCGAGAATACTGATGGTTTACTGGGGTCCTGCAGGGACAGGAAATGCTGGACGCCATCTAGATATGGCATGATAGTATTGCGACTGTGAGAAATGGTCAGCTGCATGTGGCAATATGATATGAAGGCTAGGACGTGTCTAACGTTGCCTATTGCTGCTCCAGGGCAAGGGGCCAAAAATTTGCGATAAGTGTTCCAAGCAGTGCGATAGGCCTTCAGTGTGTTGCGTGCTGAGGAGTGGTTAATAAGCTGGGTTGCGTTGGTGAGATGCGACTTCAGTCCATCGTCGGCAATATCCACGGTGGGACAGGGATAATTGTTGGGTCGGCTCCAGGCTCTTGCTGGAAAAAAACAAGCATTCTAAGGTTGGAATGGGAAAGCGCATCAGCTGCCGATTTTGCATTTGCCTGGAATATGTTTACTTAAGATATAATAACTGGTGACGGAGTGACAGCTGCAGGAGCCTGTGCAGGAAGGACGGGATGGGGAGTGACTTAGATCTACCTTAATGAAGACTGGTTGAAGCAGAAATTTAAGAGAATTTCTAGGGGCCAAGGTTTGGAGAACCAGTGGCGGCCGAAAAATGGCAGCAAAAGCCTGTGGTGGCTTGGCTAACACTGCCGGGATGAAGATTGAAATGCTGTTTTATCAGGTGGGGAAGTTGTTCCACATAGCCAAGTCTGCTACTGATGCTTGGTCTAGTTTGAGAACTTGGACTGGATCTTGAATGTGAGAAAATCAAAACAATACACAGGTGCTCAACAAGATGATATACGTGCACTCGCAGACCAACGTGCACTCGCAGGTGCTGGATGGAAACCTGAACTAACCGCAGGGAAAAAGAGAAAAGATCAGTGGCCCGCGTGCCACTGAGGATGAATGGCCAACTGGGTGCCACTGTGCGTTTGTGTGGCTGATTGTCACTGAGGTGTTTGCAAGTTTAGTGTGTATTCGGGTTTGCACGTGGTATGTGCTGCAATGTGTTTTATAATACTGTAGACAATGCTGTGTGGTTGCAACGACGTCAGCGAGTGTCAGGTTGCTGGGATGATATTGTGTGGTTGCAGGGGCATCGAGTATAAAAGTTTGTTTTGAGACGGCATTGCGTGGTTGCAAGGGTCTCAGTTTGGTTTGCTGAGACAATATTGCGTGGTTGCAAAGGTCTCGATGATTATGAGGTTTGTTTTGAGATGGCATTGTGTGGTTGCATGGGTCTCAACAAGTGAGGGGTTGCTGAGACGATGTTGCATTTTGCAATGGTCTCAAGTGAGTGTCGGGCTGCTGAGATGACTTTATATGGCTGCAAGGGTCTGAACGGGTGTCAGGTTGCCGAGACGATATTGTGTTTGCAATGGTCTCAAATGAGTGTTAGGTTGCCAAGATGACTTTGTATGGCTGCAAAGGTCTCAACGGGCGTCAGGTTGCTGAGATGACATTGTGTGGTTGCAAAGGTGTAGACGAGTGTGAGGTAGCTGAGATGATATTACATTTTACAAGGGTCTCAAATGAGTGTCAAGTTGCTGAGAAAATATTCATTTTTTTAATGAAAAACGACTGTGAATGAAATGCTGGTAAACATGAGTTAACGCGTCTGGCAGTGTTTACAAGCTGTTACAGGCATTGGCATTTCTAATGCCTCCAAACATCCGTCAGAAACCTTCCTGAAAAAAAAAAAAATGTGTTCAAACTAAACTGCCTAGAAACGACTATAAATGACCCTGTGTAGATGTACTTATAAGATAACAGAGGAGAGATTGGGGGCGGCTGAAAAAACACCCAACTGTTCCTAAACGTCCGTTTACCAACAGCAGTGTACATGAGGCCTAAGACGATTTGTCTGGCTGCAAGGGTTGAGCGGGGGGCGGATCAGGCTTGTTGAGCGGGGGGGGCGGGCACGGAACCTGGGTCGGATTCAAGGGCTTGTTGAGCGGGGGGGGGCGGGCACGGATCAGACTTGTTGAGCCGGGGGGGGCACGGATCAGACTTGTTGCGGCGGGGGGGGGGGGGGCACGGATCAGACGTTGAGGAGCGGGGGGGGGGGGGG